>JAODAL010014250.1:0-88156 GCA_025379985.1 Phyllomedusa bahiana
TATAAAAAACCCCCCCCCCCCCAAAAAAATTATTTAAATTTTTTTTTTTTTCCCCCCAAAAAAAATTTAAAAATCCCCCTATATTTTGGCTGTTTCAATTTTTTCCCAAAATTTAATGGGGGGGTTTAAATTTTTAAGCGGGTTGTTTTTCTGCTGTGGTGACAAAAATAAACCGTCTTTTTCACAAAAAAATTAAAATTTTCCCTGTGCAAATTCCAAAAAGGAAGGTTAATTAAAATTTTTTTTCTCTTGTGTAGCGTGGGGAAAACACCCAAATTGAACAGTACAAGCTGAGTTTGTGGTTGCTAAATTTTTGGGCAATTTACATCCAGGGGTTAATTTAAAGGTTGTTCTGCAGTTGTACTCAGAAAAAAGAAATTTTTTTTCACGCCACAGAAAAATTTGTTGCATAATTATTCCAAAGGTTAATTAACCCTGTTTTTGCTTTTTATTCAGTAAAACACAGAGTTTTTAAAGGAACTTTACAAGTCAATTTTTTCCCCATTTGTGGGGCAATTTAATCCAAAGGGTTACCAAGCTTTTTAGTGGGTTTTTTTTGGAGAAAAGGGTGTGTATTTTTTCTTTTGAGATATCTTCTAAAAACAGTGTCTGTACATTTTTAGAACAAACGTTTGTAGACAGAGAGGGGGCGGTTTTACTGCAGGGCAGGGGAAAAAAACATTCCAGGACCAGGTCGAAAAGGGAGTGCGGGGGATGGTGAGGCCCCAACTGGCGTCATTAGGGCCGGTGTTGTTCAGCAACCAGTGGTCTTGATTGGTTGCTAGGCCCCACTTCTCCAGATGACATCTGACCCCCCCACCCAAGGTCGGGGGAACATAGACCAACCCTTGTTGGCGGGCCCCGGGAGGGGTCAGCGGCCCTCACTGTCCTAAACCCGTCTGCCCCACCCGGTTCCTCAGCAGAGATCTATATGTGGTCTGGGTACGCTATATTGCGGGATGAAAATTTTGAGGAGGGCAGTCAGCAGTACTTGGCAGTAAAAGAAAGGGGGGGAATACCCCTGCTTTTGCATTTGGGGGCAAGTATGATGTGGGGTGGATGGGAGGTATGTTGTGAGGGGTACCCTTGTCCCAAACCCGGTGTGAGGAAGAGTGAGATGAAAACAAATAGATGAGATGTAGCCGACCCCCTTTGGGGGGGTGAGGAAGGGTTCTCATGTAAAAGAAGAGGGCGTCATGCGCGTAGGCAGGGCGAGCCGGAAAGTGGGTAAGGGGGTGTGGTTAGTGGGGTTAGCGCGTGTGAGGTGGGAGCAAGGGGGGACGGGGGTAAAAAAACCCCCTTGCAGGTCAAGAAAGAGGGCACAGGGGTCAGCAGGGAGCGGCGGTAGTAGTATCAGAGGAGCGTTGGGGTAAAATCCGATATGGCGATGGGAAGTTCTTTGTAAAACACCGGTGGAGCCGGAATATGGGTTATGTAGAATCTTGGGGGAGGTGAAGCGTGGCCCGGGAGCTAAATTGGCAAAACGGCCCTGCGAAACCATGCGGTACCATCGGTGGCCTGGGGAGAAACTTGGTGATGTGGTGGTCATCTGCGGCTGCAACGCAGCGCAGCGCCCCAGTGGCAGCATGCCCTTGCAGAGTCAGGGCTCCCACCCTTGCAGAAAGGGGGCTGTTTCTCTTTGACATATCTCCCGGCCAGAAAGCTCCTGTCCTCGTATCATGGCCCAGCAGTCGTTGGAGGGATTGAAAGAGAAACAGTATGCGTCCCAAACCTCTAAGGGGAGCAGTGACCGTGCTCCCGTCCAAGTTTTTGGTATGATCCCCCCTTTCCAAAAGGGGGACTTGCTTTTTCAGAGAAAATAATGGCTTGTGCCGAGCGAGATGGAGGTTCCAACTGTAAATTTTTTTCCCAAAAAAAGGAAGTCCCGCCTTCATAAATATGTAGAAAAAGAAGGGGGGCCAGTTTTGAGTTATCGGTTTGTTCCCGGTGCCGGGGCCGGACGTTGGAGTGTAAAATCGGTAGGGCCAGTAATGTCCTTTGGCCCCCTGGGTGAAGTGCTTCCCGGCCCGGCAACCAAATCTTGGACAGGGGAGCCGCTTTCTCCTCCATGTTGTCAAACGGGCTCCTGGCCCAAAGTCCCCCTCCTCCCCTCCACCCCCCACCACCATTCAGCCCCACAAGATGCCCCATTACCCATGAGTGGGCCAGGGTGTCACGATTTTTAAACCCCTGGCTTCCCTCGGCGAACGAGAAACCGGGGGAGGAATGCTCCGGTTTGCAGCAAAAAATTCGATGTGTGGTTTCTCCGCCCCCAACTGCAAATGGGAAAACCGGGTGGGGACATGGGGGGAAACTGGTGCCCACGCTAACTAGGAGGGATGGTCCATGCCCCCTGCTGGGCACGTGTTCAATCTGGTTGTGAAAAGGTTTAAAGTCTTCCACCGATCTTAGAAGTTTCTGAAAAAAGGCGGAAACTGTGCTGCATTATATTCCTTAAAGCCAGGAAACCCCTCGAGTTGCGGGCAGAAAGTCTCCCCCAAAACCTTGAAGCGAGGGTTTCCCCCCGTTGGAATTCCCCCTGCAATGTTGGCCCGATGGTGTAGGAAAGGCCTTAAACGATTTTTTGAGCCCAGGCGCAGGAGTACCCCCCTGTGTAACTTTGATGTTCAGCCGTGGCAGCTAGCGTGAACCTGCAGTTGTGAGGCATTCGAGGAGGCGCGTTATTTGCACCCCGGGGGATGGGAGAAAAAAACGTCTCTATGCTTCATGTCTAAAACAGATGCTGAAAAATCTGTTGGGCGGGGGGTGGAGACGTGGCACTAATCTCGGGGCCAATGAGTGGTGGGGACTGAAATGGAGGAGGAGGGGAAATTTGGGAGCAGAAGTTTTGTCTGGTAAAAATTTGAGTGGTTTTTTCCCCCGGTGAAAAGAGAGGAGGAGCAGGAGCAGTGGAGGAGGTAGATGGAGATGGGAAGAGAGGCGTCCCCGAAAGCCCCGTGGCATTTTAAAGTGGGTGGAGGCGGGACCCTAAAAGTCACTTGTGAGATGGCCCCGCAGCATGTGATTTCCCTGGTAGTGACACCCAAATAGTCGAACCCGGCGGGGATGCCCTTTGGCTCTCCCCCCTTTGGCCCCCCTCGTCCCGTTCCAAAATGGGAGTTTTTCCCAGCTATTGGAGGGGGAAAAATCAAATATTGGGAAATCCCCCCTAGTGTTGGCCGTCCCTATGTGGGGGCTGTCCCCCCTTGAAGGTTGACGGGGTTTTCAGCGCTCCGTACTACTGCGGGCTGGGGGGAAGGTGGGGGGTCGGAGCAGTGGGTTGGTTAAAACTTGCCCGCAATTTGATCCCGCCACCCCCCTGATCCCAAACTCGGGAAAGTTTTCATTCCCCAAAAAACCATCTTTACCGGGAAATGGTTTTGACCCCCCTCACCTCGTCTTGTGCCATGTTGACTATGCTGCTGTTGTTTTGGTGCCATGACATCCCACTGTGTCATTGTCCCCCCTTTTTTGACCTATTTTGCTGCTGCGTGCCCTAACACGTGTCATTGTGCCACTTTTGACCATGTGTGCTGTGGTGCTCCCGTGACCTAGCATGTGTATTGTGCATTTTGACGTCATGCTTTGCGGGTGATGCCGTGCCCTAACACTGTGTCATTTTTCCACTTTGGCTACCCCTGTTTTTGCCCCTCCAAATTCTTGTGCCACTGTCTGTTATGTGCTGTGTGGCTGCTCCCGTGACTAACACTGTGTCATTCCCCCACTGTCTGATATGTGCTGCTGTGGTCTCCCGTGACCAAAACCCTGTGTCTTGTCCCATGTTGACTCTGCTGGCTGTGGCTGCTCCGTGCCCTTAACACTATATTGTGCCATGCCTGCCTCATGTGCTGTGTGGTGGCCGTGACCTACACATGTGCATTGTGCCACTGTCTGACCTCATGTGCTGCTGTGGGTGCCGTGCCCTACGACTGTGTCTTTGTGCCATTTCGGCCTTGCTTGCTGTGGTGCTCCGTGCCCCACTGTGTTTTTGTCCCTTTCTGGGGCCTACTCTGTTTTTGCCACCTCCAGAATGTCTTTGTGCCCTGTTGCCCTCATGTGCTGTGTGGCTGCTGCGTGACCTAACACTGTGTCATTGTGCCAGTTGATTTTCATGCTGCGGGCCCCGGACTCCACCTGTGTCATTGTCCCCTTGTGGTACTCCTGTTTTTGCCACCTCCAAGTCTTGTGCCCTGTTTGCCCTATGTGTGCTGTGGCTGCTCCAGACCAAAAACTGGTCATTGTCCCAACTTTTTGGGCCTACTCCTGTTTTTGCCACCTCAGTTTTCATTGTGTCCTGTCTGCCCCATGCTGCGGTGGTGCTGCCTCACCCCAATCTGTCACTGATGTTCCCACTGAGCCCTCAGCTTGTTTTTTTTAGTGTGTTGCTGACTTTATCAGGAAAACATTCGCGCTTCAGTTTTTTGGTATTTTTCCCCCTCTTATGTGCCCGGGAATTTTATAGTGAAGCGTTTAAGGCGGGGGCGTCATTTGGTGTCTACTAAAACAAAAAAAAAAAAAAAAAAAAAAAAAAAAAAAAAAAAAAAAAAAAAAAAAAAAACCTTTTGTATGAAGCCCAAAACCCAAAGCCCCTTGCATTTTTTAAGATTGGCAAAATTCTACAGACCTGCAGGGGCTCTGTGCGCGGGAAAATAGTTTTTTTTTTTTAAGTGTTCGCCCGAATTTAATTCGGAAAAAGTTATTTTTTGTCGAAAAATTGGCAAAGTAAAACGAACCGAATTTGGGGAAAATTTCGCCCGTCTCTAAATGCGATGTATTGTAAAAGCGGGGAAAGGAGATGAAATCCTGTTCTTATGAGAGCTATGGATTACCGTAATTTATGGGGGCATTTCCTGCTTTAAAAGGGAAAATGCTGCGAAATATGTGGATAAATGCGCCCCAAAATAAGCCGTGTGAACATGCCCTTAAAGTATGGAAAAAATAGCCAGTTAGTTTAATTAGCCAGATGAAGGGGAAAGATAATCCCCGAAATGCGTTGTCTTCAGCATTTTTTTTTAAAATTTTTTTTTATTTGTAAATCGGGTTTTAAACCCGGGGGTTTTTATAAGTTTTTAGGGTTGGTCCATTTCAGCCCTTTTTTTTCTTTACCTTATCTTATGATCTGGTTTCGCTGTTCCTTAATTTGGATCCATCATCTCCAGCTGGCATTTTGAGGACCTGGTAGCACCTATAGAAAAAGATTTAGATTAGTATTTAGTTGATTGTGATTTATGCAACAAAATTTTGGTGAGCAAATACTATCAAATGTGTATGATCATTTTAATATTGCCCCTTTAAATGCTCTCTTATTTTTTTTGTTTCTTATGGTGATAATGAAATATTGCTTAGTCCAGTTCTAGCCCTGTCTTTATTTTCATGAGCATTCCCACAAAAACAATGTTTCCATGATTGCTTGTGAGTGGCCCCAAACCCCAGGGCCCCCCGGCCCTCTTTTTTTTTGGGGGGATGGTAACCCCTTTATTTTTAACTTGCTTTAGGCCCGTAAAAAATATGTATCTATGTTCCCATAAAACAAACATGTTCCCATTAAAATCCGACATCCTCGCTGCCAAAATTAGGGACAAAAGAGAGCAGCAATGAAAGAAAAAAAAAATAAACAAAAACTGTCTTTTGCTGTAGGGTCTGGTATTAAAGTATGGAAAAGAAAGCCAGTTAGCTTAATTGTAAAGAAAATTTAAATAATGTTTTTGGAAACTTTTTTCTCTTTAAAGTAAATCTAATCTGGTGACCAACTGTGGATGCAATTTTTGACAGATAATTACCCGCAATTCTTCTATTACCACAATGCTTTTGTTTCGTTTAACAATGTGCCAAAAATGTTTGTGGGGGCACAAAGACTGGTGATTTATTCAAAAAAAAAATTAAAAAGGGGGAGGAAAAGTTAGTCGTGGGTTTTCCCATTGAGAATTTTATAATTTCATTTAATTTTCATATGGTTAATTATATTGTTCAGAAAAAAAAGCCCCTGCCCTTTTTTGAATGTTTTTGTGTTTTTGTTATTATTGATATTTTGACGTCAATGATCCATTTATTAGGTATTAAATGTTAAACTCATTGTCAATGATTTATATCTGAGCATTTCATGAATATAATTTATAAATGACCTTGCTGTGGATTCTGGTTATTTAACTCCTTCAGGACAAGGTGAAAGGTTATAGGACAGACATGTAAGTACTGTACATAGTGTGGACTGTTGTTACTATGATTTTATATGAATATTGACTTTCATTTTGGTAAAAATTAAATGATTGTATTAAATCAATATACAAAAATTTATAGTAAGATACCAAAAAGCTAGTTATTATTATTTTTTTTTTATTTTTTTTTTTATATTATTTTTTATTTTTTATAATAAATGTGGTTTTATAGGGTTATAAGATAGAGGGAAGAAAAATGGCTTGTGTATATAGTTTTATTGATAGAGGTGAAAGCTGAGCTTGGATATATTAGGGTTATATATAGGGGAGAGATGTGAGTTGTATATATGGATTATATGATGAGGGAAAGACTGAGCTTGTGATTTTTTGAGTTTTTGATAGAGGAGAGAAGCTAGATCTGTATTTAGGGTTTTTTGATAGAAGGAGAAGTGAGGGGTCTGTGATAAATGGGTTATTAAGAGGAGAGGTGAGCTCTGTGTTTAGGGTTATATGTAGAGAAGAGAAGTAGCTCTGTGATTTTTAAAAGGGTTATATGGGAGAGGAGAGAAGTGAACTCTGTGATATATAGGGTTTGTGATAGAAAAGGGTCTGTGTATATGGATTAAATGGTAGACGGAGAAGCTGAACTTGTGTATATGGGTTATTGATAGAGGAGAGCAAAGAAATCTGTGATTTAGGGGTTTTATGAAGGGAAGGAGCGGAGCCCGTGTTTTTAGGGTCATAAAATTTGGCCCGGATTTTGAGTAAAAGCAGAGAAATTAATGATCGTAAGAGGGGAAATGGAAGTCTGCTTATCCCCCCCAATTTGTGATTGATTTCCTGTACAGTGTGGAATATGCAAAAATGTTTTCACTGTGAGTGGGTGAGGTAAATAGTACTTTCACTTTCTGTTTTTTCTCAGAAATCCTGCTGTAAATCATATAAACCTATACATAATTAAACTCAGCTTCTCTCCCTCTTTCACATCCTCCTCTCACAAAGCATAGAATAAATCACCTCCCTTTATGTTTTCTCCCAAAATAACCCCTTTAAATTTCTCCCCTGTATCTGGAGATTCTTAATGTTAATTATTTTCCCTTGATTTGCCAAAAAAAAAAAATGTAAAACAAAATAAAATGCAAATAAAAGAATAAAACAATCTCATTCTATAAACCTAAAAAAAAGTACAGATGCATTTTTGCAAGAACATGACATACTCATGCGGTAATGAATAAATATTACAAAATATATGCTAGCCCTCAATCCAAAAAATTGCTGTGACCAAATATCAACTAGAAGAGGGAAATGCCTTGAATTAAATTAAAATATATATATTTTTATGTAATATCTATGCAATTTAAAAGGTTTGGGGTAAGGCCTTTTAGGGGGCACAAGAAACACGCAGAGTGAGGCCCTGACGTGGTTCCAACATGTCCCGCCCTTTTGGGGTTTCCCCAACCCTTATAGGGGTCCCAACCCCAAGACTGAGAGCTTTGGCCCGTGAGACACAAAAATGCGACGAACAAACACGAACAAAGGGGAAGTCAGAAGGGCCAAATCAGCAACGGCGGGAGCACGTACGAAAAGGCTGCAGGAGGTAATTAGAGTCCCCAAACCGAGTCAAAAAACAGAAAAAAAAATATAAAAAAGGCGCCTATAGGCAGGGTAACCCTTTTCAGCAGGAAGGCGCGGAAGAGAGAAATTATATAGGGAAAAGGAAAAGGTTGAAAGAATGATAGGAGAAAGGAAATGTCAATAAAAAAAGGACGGTTAACCAAAAAAGTGTGGAAGGGTTTGGCCAAGGGGTTGGCCAGGAATCAATTAAGTATACAGAGCTAGCAGACAAAGTTCACACTGGAAAACATTATGTCAAAAACCATGGTTTTTGTCGCGGAGACCAGAGCACAAAGTTGGGGGTCTGTCGGGTATGATCATGACAATAGGGATGTGTTTTCTTCCACTTCACAGTGGGTAGCCAGAAATGCTACCTTACAGGGAACAAATTGGAAGAAGCAATAGCACTTATTTAGTACTAGGACCCTTAATTATAAGGATTTGTGTGGGGTCCTGGCAGTATCCCTTCAATAAACAAGTTATGGAATGTCCTAACTATATGATATCTTTTGAAAACAACACTTGGCTTTGCACAAAAGAACTTTGTTTGAAAAAACAAATGCGCACTGGTGTGTCTGCAATACATATAGACATTCAAATTCAAATAACAGTGGCACACGATGGACTAAGGAAACTATCAGAAAGGACATAGGAATTTTGGAAAAGGCATTACTGCTAACTAGAATACATGAAAATAATTCTGAGGCTCTTAGTTCACACTTTTGGCCAAAAATGTTTAGCCCACCTCCGCAACTTCACCGGGACTAAGTACAGGTGGGTCCTACACTATTGTTACCTCTATTGGGTCCTGTTCAGACCTGCATACTTTAGGGGCGAAGATACCTGCTTCAAAGAACACTGCACTGATTTAAAACCTGAGGAAGTGGTTGGGGTGTGCAAAAACCAAAATGGAGGCAACCACTCCTCCCTACATATAGTCTGAAACAACACTTGGCTTTGCACAAAAGAATTTTGGAAAAGGCATTACTGCTAACTAGAATACATGAAAAAATTCTGAGGCTCTTAGTTAGAATTTGAATGTCTATATGATATCTTTTGTTTAAAGTGGGAGAACAGGCAGCTACACAATTGGTAGACAATTATCACTGGCTAACATAAGTGTATGTTCACATGATATATTTTTACATGGGAAAAATACTTTACTTTTTAAGCTGGCTCCATGTGATCATAACTTACAAAAGCATGTTGTGGACCCCCTGTGTCATTATCAGAATGACACAGGTTTGACTGGCACAAAATATAAAGGATCATTGGCATTCCCATGGTAAAGACTTTACAGCCAAGTATAGAGCTTGAACAGGTACAAAGGCGGGCAACAAAAATAATAAAAGCACTGGGTGGACTACAGTACACAGAAAGATTAGCAAGATTAGGATTATTTAGTTTAGAGAACAGACGGCTTCGGGGGGACATAATAAATATGTTTAAATACATCAAAGGTCAATATAGAGATCTCCCCCAAGATTTATTTATACCCAGGGCTGTATATAGAACAAGGGGGGCATCCTCTACGTCTTGAGGAACAAAAGTTTCTACATAAACATAGAAAGGGATTCTTTACTGTAAGAGCAGTGAGACCAGGGGCGTCGCTAGGCTGTTTTATTCGGGGCTCGGGCCCCGAATACAACCCCCTGTGCCCCGAACCACCAGGGCTCCAGGCCGCTGCCATGGGCCTGGAGCACCGACTGGCCCTGCCACCCTTCAGCTGCATGTGCGTCCGCTGGACACACATACATCCGAGGGCTTCTGCGGAGCAGAGAGCGAGCGCTCCCTGCCCCGCAGTCAATGTCGGACCATCTCCGAGTCTGACACAGCGGGGCCACTGGGTCCTCATTGCACTGAGGACCCGCCGCGGCCCCGTGCTGCTAAGCTGGCAGCGGCGCGATGTAATTACCTCATCACGCCGTGCTGTCTCGGGGACAGGCGTCAAGGCTGTGTGCCGAGGAGCTGCGGAGGAGCTGGGCTGAAGAGGACGGAGCCGCTCGCCGGGGTTGCTAAGGTGAGTATTAATGTTTTTTTTTCTTAATTAATACATTTTTGTTTCTTGTTTTTTTTTTATAAGCATTTACCTGCCTCGTTTACCCATATAAACTGCCTGTGGCCCCTGATACTGCCTGTGGAGGTTCCGCGCTATTTATGCTACGGCTGTGGCAGCCTATTCACTGCATGTGGCCACCTTTATACTGCTGTGGCCCCCTATAATGTACTGTGTGGCACCTATTATGCCTGTGGTCCCATACTGCCTGTGGCCCCCTATATACCGCCTGTGGCCCCTATACTGTCCTGTGGTCCCCTATATAGGGCCTGTGGCCCCTATATACTGCCTGTGGCCCCCTTAACTGCCTGTGACCCCTATAACTTCTGTGGACCCCCTATATACTGCCTGTGGCCCCCTATACTGCTGTGGCCCTATACTGCCTGTGGCCCCCTATATTACTGCCTGTGGCCCCTATTATGCCTGTGGCCCCCTATACTGCCTGTGGCCCCATATACTGCCTGTTCCCCCCTATACTGCCTGTTCCCCTCTATACTGCCTGTGGTCCCCTATACTGCCTGTGTCCCCATATACTGCCTGTGGCCCCCTATACTGCCTGTGGCCCCCTAAATACTGCCTGTGGTCCCCTATACTGCCTGTGGCACCCTATACTGCCTGTGGCCCCCCATACTGCCTGTGGCCCCTATATACTGCCTGTGCCCCCTAAATACTGCCGGGGGCCCCCGATACTGCCTGTGGCCCCTTACTGCCTGTGGCCCTTATGCTGTGCCCCTATACTGCCTGTGGCCCCCCTAAATACTGCCTGTGGCCCTATATTCTGCTGTTGCCCCCTATACTGCCTGTGGCCCCTTTTACTGTGTGGTCCTATATTGCAGTGCCCCATATACTGCCTGTGGTCCCCTATACTGCCTGTGGTCCCCTATACTGCCTGTGGCCCCCTATACTGCCTGTGGCCCCGTATACTGCTGTGGCCCCCTTAAATACTGCTGGGCCCCCTATACCCGCCGTGGCCCCTATACCCGCCTGTGGCCCCATATTCCCGCTTGTGGCCCATATTACTGCTTGTGGCCCATATACTGACTGTGGCCCTTACCTGCCTGTGGCCCCCATATTCTGCTGTGGCCCATATACCTGCCTGTGGTCCCCTATACTGTCTGTGGCCCCATATACTGCCTGTGGCCCCATATACTGCCTGTGGTCCCCATAACTGCCTGCTGGCCCATAACTGCCTGCGGCCCCTATACTGCCTGTGGCCCCATATACTGCCTGTGGCCATACTGCCTGTGGCCCCTATACTGCCTGTGGCCCTATACTGCCTGCGGCCCATATACTGCTGCGGCCCATATACCTGCCTGTGGTCCCATATACTGCCTGTGGTCCCATATAAACCCCTGTGGTCCCCTATACTGCCTTGGTTTTTTTATACCCCTTTTGGCCCATATACTGCCTTGGGGCCCCTTTAAACCGCCCCGGGGCCCCTAATGACCTTTTTGGGCCCATTTACTGCCTGTGGCCCCATATACCTGCCTTGGTTGGGCCCCATATAATTTCCTGTGGCCCCCCAAACCTGCCTGTGGCCCCCCTTACCTGCCTGTGGCCCCCCTATACGCCCGCATCCCCCTATACTGCCCGTGGGCCCCCCCAAACCCGCCCGGGCCAAACCCATACTTGTCCCCCAATGCCCAATATTTTTTTTATAACCCGCCTAATTGAGGGGAACCCCCATTCAAACCCACCCAACGAGGGGGACTTATATAAACCCATAAATTGGGGTTGCTGGGGAAAAGTGAGGATTCTAAAATTTTTGGGGTCCAAATCGGGAGGGAAAGAGTATTGGCCGGGGATATCAGCATGGGTGAGAACCGGGGTGGGGAAGAAAAAAGGGAAAAATGAACGCCCCTGTTTAGAAATGAGGGCCCCGGGGAGTTTTTTAAAAGTAATTGCAGGGGAAAAAAACTTTTTATTTTGCAGAGCTCTACATACAAAATAGTATCTACCACTATTTGGTCCCTGTTTTTGCGGTGGTATATGAAAACAGAGGGCCCTTTTACGCTTATGGTCACATTTTTGGGGTCGCGTTTGGTAAGGGTCTGGGAGGATTATTTTTCCTTTGTAGTAATTTGTTTTTTTGGGGCTTTGGTTTTTTAGGAGTTTTTTATAAAAAAATCATTTTTCCCGGGAGATTTGTTCCAAAGTATCGGTTTTAAAGTTTTGGGGACTGTTATTTTGGGGTTTTACAAGCTCATACGGGGGAGGGGGTTTTTAAAAAAATAAAATTTGTCATTGGGGATTTTTATTTCAGTGACTGCGAAGCAGGTATATAAAATATTGGGTCCCCTCTTTTGTTTGGGAAAATGCGAAATTTTGTGACAGGGAAACAGGGGGTTTTTTCTCTGTAAAAAAAACCATCCGCAGTTTACAAAGTGGCGTGGGAAAAAGTCGTTTTGAACCCCCCCCTACTGAGCAAAACACAAAGGGCCCGAAAACCCCGGATGTTTTTTTGGCCCTAGCAACGCCCCTGAGTGGGGACTATGGAATTTTTCTGCCAGAGGGACTGGGCATGGTTTAATTCAATAACGGCGTTCAAAAAAAGGGTTTTAAAGCATTTCTGGAGCGTTTAAAAAATTTTAACAAGTTATAGTGTCTAGGATTCAGGGGAAAGGGGGGGCATTGACCAAGGGGTTTTTTCCCGATTGCCAGATTGGAGTCGGGAAGGAATTTTTTCCCCAAAATGAAACAATTTTGGGTTTTTAACCCCATTGGGGGGGTTTTTCCTTCCTTGGATCAACAACCCTTGCATAGCAGGCTGGGAAATGGATGGGGCTCTTTTTTTTTTCCCGGCCCCTTTCAAAACTATGTTTTATGTAATAAATGTAAAATATAAATTTTTGTCCGATAGTCAGTTGGAGAATTTATTAAGCCCCATTTACATCCCATTAACATTTTTGAACCTTATTCATGGGATCCCCTTTGGGTTAAACCCTAAAAAAATCATCCCAAAGGATAACAGGTTTGGAAACCGCGGCCCGTACCCCAGGGCATCCCAGGGCAAACAAACAGTCTAAAGCTTTACTATGTTTTTTCCCCCAAAAATCTTTGGCCTTTTACCCGTTAATTTTTCAGGAAAACATTTTAATTGTTAACCCCAACGATTGGGTTTTAACCCGGGCCAAAAAAAAGATTTTTAATGTGGCCTAAGTGGGGCAAATATAGTTACATAAAAAGGTAACAAAATCTAAAGAACAGAATATAAATGCACTAACGTATGAACCATAAAGAAATGGACTAAAAAAAAGGTTCAGGATTGATAGAAATGAGCGACCAAGAGAACAGAGCATTATATCATCACACAGGGGGCCAAGCATTTTAAAAAGATGCCATCTTGACGCTCAAAATATGTTACCTTGACCTTTATTACACCTTTTGGAAAATGGTAATCTTTTTGTAGACCTTTTGTATTGTAAGGTTTGTAGTTATTCAAGAAGTCACAGACAAATATAACATGCTTAAAGGGGTTTTTACCACAAAGTAAAATTGATGTGGGAAGCTTGTTAATTAAAAAATAAACATTTTCACCATTCATCATTATTAAAAATTCTGTGCCATTTATGTTTTAGCTGCCACCTTAGTGATCCATAGTGTAAAGTTTGTCTCTATGGGATACGACCAGTGACGAGAGCTCCTCACATGCTCAGCCATCACCTCTCCTCTCAGGCAGTTACTGTCAGTCTCTTCCCAGCTTAGTAATCACACATACTCACTGCTGAGCGAATGTTCAACCCCAGGTGCTTTCTTTCTATTCCTCTGTACTCCTTAGTAAATAAAAAGAAATAAATGCAAATAAATAAAAAGAAAAAGGAACCTCAATCAGGTTTGTGCATTGAGAAAAAAAATCCACATGTTTGGTTCCTGCAGGGATTTAAAGTTAGGACCCCTATGCTAAAGGCAGAAGTGCTAACCACTCAGCTGCATTGTAGCAACTCGTAACTCTAGAGTGAGCACACTGTAGGGAAAGGCATGGTGATGTCAAGTCTGCTGGGTCACATGATATGCAGTTCAAACAAATCATACACTTCCCCTTTTGAACACACCGAAAGCTGAAGCAGGTCAAACCAGACATGAAATGCCTTCATGGTAAAACCCTTTAAAAGGCTTTACTCCTCTTGAGAACCTCTTTCCACATATCTTACTATGGAAAGTTGACCTTATAGAAAGGGTTCCCTTGTTCTGGACCTCCTCATGATCTGCATAACAATCACTGACAAGTTCGGTCTGTTAATGTACTCTTTGTTGCAAAAATATAACGTTTATCTTATCATTTGTCACCTACACAAGTAAAGGTTAAATTCAAGAATCCTTGTCTGATCATTTCTCTTCATACAGAAACATTTTGCAAGTGTTATGAAACACATGAAATAATATTTTTACAGAATTGTCTGTTTATTACATTCCTAATAATTTATTGCAGCATCCAAGTAGTCAATAATGATGCTATACATTTCTGAACATTGTAAATATAGTAATGACTTAGTTTACAATGTATAGCCGGCTGCATTTCATCTTTTAATAATGTGATAATGTTTATAATGTTATCCAACCATGTGGTATATTTTGACAGTATATGTTTATCATATGGGATATACAAATTGCTGGTACTATATGCTATGACTTCATTGTCTGTCTCCAAATATGTCAACATCCATTGAAATCTGGTGATGAAGCAGACTGGCATGATCTATTGCAGGATTTCCAAAATGAAAGTCATCGGGGCCACATGTGAAGCCTCTTTTATCAACCAATATCAAATAAAACACACAAATAAAGCACAATAATCACAGAAAAAGTGCAATATTTTGAATAATGTAAATAAAAGAGGATGAGAGCATTTTTTCTTATTAAATGTTATTCAATGGGTCCCTCATATAAAACATGTTTCATTACTCATTAGTAACTGTTTTGTGTAACTGCTTCTTGTGATTTTCAAGCTGTATTCCTGTATTACAAATACGAATAAGCATGCGTTATCAAGGTTAAATCCAGGAAAGCTGCTTTTTTGTTTTGTTCTATGTGTCTCTATGTAAATTGAGGTATAACTGAGCATAAAACAAATTGAAATCTTGCTTTGTTGGCATCTCAATAACTCTGGCGGTCTGTTCTGATTCACATTGATGAATCATCCAGTAATTCACACACAGACTGAGTTTACATGTTGCATTTTTGTTGCATACTTAACAGCATCAAGACTGCATGCATAAAAAAATGCATACTCAAATTTGGAAGATGTGAAATTTTGGTTAACTAAATTTTTTGTTGCATGCATCTTTTATGGGGTTTTTGAATGCATTAACTATGAAAAATATGCAGAAAAAATGCAGTTTTCTTGATGCATGTTTTTCAACAGTGTTTATAAGCTAAAACCAGGAATTGGTCCAAAACACAAAAGAGGTACAAGCCTTTCCATTATATATTTTTTCTCTCTAGCTTTAATTCCTGGTTTCAGCTTAAAAATACTGGAGCAAAACACGCATCAAAAACTATCCAGCCTAACGGAGTTTTTTGACTGGTTACGTAAAGCTTCAAGAATTTTTTTTAGTATTAATTCTTTTGTTATGTCAATTATTTATACCCTAAAAGTGCAATTGGTAAACATCTCATCCACCTACTTTCTTTTGGATTTGGTATATTTAATACTTGTTTTACAATTTATGCAAATGACTGCATAAACAGCCTATGTAAAAGCCATGTCTTCTAGGCCTGGTTCACGTCTGCAGCGGAGATTCTGTGCCTCTGTCACAGAGGTAAAACTGGACCTGTTTCATGATGGGCTCCAATAGATCATTGTTTCTATTATGTTGTGTCTGTATTAACAAAAAAATTAGAGCAGCATGCTTCGCTATTTTTTTGGTGTTATTTTTAATAGAATCTGAGACGTTTTTTTCAAATGGAAACACCAACACAAATGTGAACCAGGCCTTATGGTAAAAGTGTATTGCAAACCATTTAAAGAAAGCAGGGCTGTGAAACACATATTTGGGCACAAAATAATATAAGAAAAAAATAAAACAAACTTTATTTTCAGTAATTAATTAAAAGAACATGATTAAAAAGGCATTGGTACAATATGTAACATCTCAGGTAAATAACCAAAGTATGTATTACTATAAAATATATGAGATGAGTATATAATAAAAGTACAAATACACAAATAACCCCAGGAAAAATTATTAGAACAATATAGCAAGTATGAAAGGATACAGATCCAGTGGATGCACAGGAAAAAACCCCCACGCGCCGTGGGGGTGTTTACTGTGCATCCACTAGGTCTGTATTAGCAGTCAGTCACTGATAAGACCGCCTACTGGACTCCTTAACTCAGGATAAAGCAATTAATTAAATTAATAAACTCCAAGTTGTACTGAATCTTTCCCACAAAACTATATATCCATCTGGTCAATCCTCCTGCTATATAGCATGCTGCCTGAAGATTAGTATGTTCAATGTGACAGGTTCCCTTTAAGCCATTGCTGCTCATACCGAACACTAGTGCACTTTCTACAGAAAACATAAGAAGTAACATTCAGCAATTTCCAGGACAGGAGTGTCAGGCTGTGGTTCATTGAGCCCAACAGAGGAATAGATTCTGAAGATTGAATCATAACCATACTAAACCAACCCACCGGTCCACCCAATCCCAACATGCATTGATTACATGCCGACCAAATGCACAAATCCACCACAATATTTACCAATCTAGCAATCAAGTAAAAAGATAATTAACTGTGTATATTTCAAATCTTTATAAAAAATATATTCTCTATTAACAAAAGACAGTAAAGCAGTAAAGTAAAAAAAAAAACCCTGCCCACAGTGCAACAACCTTGGTATTCTTAATCAACGTGATTGTCTTTCCATAGTCACCATCTGTTTAATACCACAATAGCCAATAATACCTGAGCATCGCTACTGACATGATGTACCAGAAATGGAAACACTTCTATTAACCTATGGCTGCATCACATTTAACCACACCACTGCTTTTAGAGATATCACAGTACATAAAGATTGTACAATGAAAACGTAAAAATATATTAAAAATATATATTAAGTGGACAACCTGAAGATACAAAGTGCTGCGGACATGAATGACAAGTATGGTATTTAGTTACCAGTGAAACATCATGGGCGACATGTATGAAGGAAGGCGCGTCAAAGTGAATTGTCGAGTCTCATTTTCAGTGTATAATGCGCCTGATGTATGAAAGTGTTTTTTGTGTGTCTATAAATGGTGCGTAAAGTTCGACACGCCTTGCCTATGTGTTAAGCGCATTACGGAACTTAGGCACACAAATAATGCACCTAACATGTATTAAGGTTATAGATAGGCTGGAAATAAAAGAAATGGCATTAGAATAGCATGTCAGTGAATAGAAACTACGGTGCTGATCCTGCTTGGAGGACCAAAGGTCCCAGCAATACCTGTACTGTGCTGGCTCTTGCTGTATGTAGAATAAAGGGTTAGAGCAGCAATTCAAATTTAATGTAGTAAAAATTTTAAATATAAATAATTGAACAACATAATCAGTGGATTATTTAATGTAAAATTAGTTTAAGATTCCATGAATTTTAAATACATATTTCTATATTTTGGGGACATCATATATTTTTATATTAATTTTATATGATAAAATTTTTCATTAAATTTAAATAATTACATTTTATACAGTTTGATAATTATAATAACTCCCTTTTTATTATTGTACTGGTGTAAGTTGAGAAATAAGGTACATTTTTGCCCCTTACAGCAAATCTAGCTTCACTTCGACTCCTCAGGCTCAGGCAGACCACATTCACATAGGTCTGCCTGTCGGAGCAGTAATGCACCTAGTTTTCTGAACCATATTCATATGTGTGTCTAATCTTACGGATGTGGTGCGACACTCCTTCAGGACACCTCCAGAACACCTCCTCATGTTAGGCGCATTCGAAAGTGTCGAGTCTTACGAACAATGCGCCTAACACATACGTTAGGCGCATTGCACATTCTAGCCGGCAAAGTTAGGTGCATTGGACGCCAGAAAAAGGGTGAAAAACCCTTTCATACATGTCGCCCTATCTCTTTTCTCAGGTTTAAACCCTTTGGGCATCTTTTATTCAGAGTTATCAAGAATTCTTCCCTGTCCAATAAATGATGTTTCAGATTTCCTCTTCTTAGTGATCTTTGCAATTTTTGAATGGCAAAAACTTTGAAAGAATTTTCCCTTGAATCATGATATTCAGTACAATATTTTACAAAGTTAGAAATATTGCGTTCCCCAGAATATTAGATAATATTTAGATATTCTAAAATACAAGTTTGTAGTTTGTCAGGTAGTGCACAGCACATACAGTTTGTTACACAATACAATGTATTATGTTAACTACATGATTGCAATTACAAGTAACCTACAGAGATCCCTGAACAAACAATATTAATTGGTTCCAGGATGACAATTGTACAGTATGTTGAAACCATTGCATGTTGAGCCCATTGAATGTTAAAACAATAACTCTATGTCAAACTGGTAATTTGGTTCCCAAACCCCAAAATGTGACTTGACATAATGCAAAATGGAGATGAAAGAAATGGTCAGATATTAATTCAAATAAAGCAAGTAATCAAATGCAATAGAAAGAGCTCCAAGAAGCTGGAAATTACTTTCTATGATGAGCAGGAGCTTTTTTGGGTCATGTACTTTATGTACACAATGTAGCAGAATAAAAGAATGGAGTCACCTTCACTGGTGACCAACGGAGCCACTCATCCTAGCACATGTAAAGAGCAGTACAGAACAGGTAGCACTGCACTATGCTGTAGAGAGGCGCTACTAGATCGCCAATCACTACATGAACCCCACTAATACAGATGTTTTACATGTTGTGCATGATAATTGGCTTTATCTTCCAGTCATTTTTGTGTGCCGCAGATCAGCAGTGTATGAGACATTGTTTGTTGAAATCTGACTCAACATACAAATTCCCAGGAAAGACCATTGTATGTTGAAAATATTGTATCCTTAGACCATTGTAAGCAAAGAGACCACTATAATGTGTAGGAACTGATATTATCAGCATCATGTGGTGCCTTGCATGGTGCAGCAAATGTATACATCTCACCACATTTATAAATACCTTTTTCATGTAACTATGTTCTTGCTGATTGGTCTGCTGCAAAGTATCTCAGAGAGATCATATCACCTAGAGAAGATCGTTTTTTTAACCCCTTAAGGACCCAGCGTTTTTTTTTGGTGACACGTTCGTTTTTCTCTCCTCGCCTTCAGAAAGCCATAACTTCTTTATTTTTCCACCTACATAGACACATGAGGGCTTTTATTTTGCGGGACAAGATGTACTTTCTAATGGTGTTAATTCACTATACTATAAAATATACTGGGAAACCTCAAAAAAAATTCCAAGTGGGACAAATTGTGCAAAAAAATGTATTTTCGCCATGTTTGCGGGGGTTTTGCTTTTACGGCGTTCAATTTTCAGTAAATATAATGTGTTATCTGTATTCTACAGGATGTAATGCATCCGGAAATACCAAACATGTAGGGTTTCCGTTATGTTTTGGTACCGTAAAAAAATTCCAAACATTTTCTATTTTTTGAAATTTGCGCCACTTTTTGCGACCAATAACTTTTTTGTACCAACACCTACGGATGTCAGTGAGGGGGATTTTTTTGCGGGCTGACGTGCACTTTTTATCGCTAGCAGTTTGGAATGCATGCGACTTTTTTGATCATTTTTTATTCCATTTTTTGAGTGACATAAAATGACCAAAAAACGTAATTTTGGCGTTTGGAATTTTTTTTCTTCTACGGTGTTCAGCGTACAGGATAAGTGATGTTATATTATTATAGATAGGACTTTTTCGGACGCGGCGATACCAAATATGTGTAACTTTTTTATTATTTTAATGATTTTATTTGTAAAATGGGGAAAGGGGGGTGATTTGAACTTTTAATACTTTTTTTTTTTGTACTTTAAAACTTTTTTTTTTTTTTTTTTTTAATGTAAAATTTTGGCCACCTTTGGTACTTAACAACAAGGTGGCGCGATTTTTAATACAATAAAATGCATTGCAAAGGCAATGCATTAGGGTGTACAAAGATGGCGGTTTCCCCACTTCCTGTCTGCGGACGGAAGTGGGGCAAACCGGCCAGGGTAAGTGACAGGAGCCTTCCCAAGGCTCCCCACCACAATGCCCGGTGATCGGATCGGCGCAGCATAGCTGCGCTTATGCCGATCGGCGTTAATTCAGACGCCGCGGCCATCTTTGCCGCGGTGTCTGATGGGTAACACAGCGCCGGCGGGCGGAGCCACCCGCCGGCACTGTTACTGCCGGGTGTTAGCGGCGATTTGCCGCTAACACCCGCCGGCTGTGCGGGGGGGGGTCACGGAGCGATCCCCCGGCAAAGCCCTTACGGCCCTGGGACGTACTCATACGCCCAAGGTCGTTAAGGGGTTAAACCACTATCCCAGCATCTTGTAATATATTTTGAAATTTGTCATCTTCCATTTACATGGGTAGATTTTTTTTAAAGATCTGTTTAACTCTTTAAGCCCCAGGCCTGAAAATGCCTTAATGACAGCAACATTTTTTAGTTTTTGCCTCCTTGCGTTTCAACAGTCGTAACTTTTTTTATTTTTTCAACGACGCAGTTGTATGAGGACTTGTTTTATGCAGGAGAAGTTGTACTTTTTGGGGGCAGTTTGAGTTTACATATAAATTACTGCAGAATTTTTTTCAATTTTTTTAATTAATTCTTTATACCATTCACAATTCTACAGGTTATTACAGTTTTTGTGGATACCTAATATGTGTAGTTTGCACAATAATTTTTTATTAAATATTTACTTTTATTTTATTTTACTTATTCTTTTCAACTTTTAAGAAGACAAATATGCTGGCTACAAAAAAAAAAAAAAAAGACTTTTATTGAAATAGAAACCATACTGCTTTATTGTCCCTAGACAAAAGACGTGACAAAAATATCCACCGTCACACATTTGATGTGGAATAAAAATTCTGCTGCGTGGTGCGCGGGAAATTTCAGGATGCCCAAGTGAAACTGCCTCAATAGGTGTCACTTTTTTTACACCATTAATTTACAAATCTGTGCTGAAAAAAATCTGAACGACATAAACAAAAATGTGAATTCCCATTGAATATAATGGGCTGGATTTTGACATTGAATACATGCAGTTGTAAAGTGTGCATAGGAGGAGGTAGTTGTAAAACGGTTACAGATCCCAGGTGTCAGACTGGTGTTCACATCTGGGTAAAGGCTGTGTGTGGATGTCAGGCCTACTGTTGTGGTATTGCTGGGACATGTAGTGCTCCAGCGCTGGAATTAACCACAGAGACTCCTAGCTTGGGATCTGCAGGCTTTAGTCACAGATGTCATTTGGCAGGTCCACAACACTTTTACAGGCAGACAATATTACAAATTTTACACTCCTCTTCCTTCTCTCAAGTGCCTCCCTAGCAGTCTTTTTGGCTGTATCCACATGACACCTGTCAAAATACCCATCAGATTCTGAATCCTAAAACCACATTGTCCGCTGAGTATTTTGACGTGGCTTTCATTGTGGATTTTAAGTCATTTTTTTCCACCCTGATTTACAGTCCCATTCATCTCCATAAGGTTTGGACACGGATCTGACATAGAAATGTTTGGGATGTGTTTCTTTTACCTAAAATATGGAGATAAGAATGAGCATTTTCCAAGTTTTTTCTAAAATTAGTGGTTTGGAAATCTGACCTATGGAAAATTCAAGTTGTGCGGACTGCAACTCGGATTTTCAATTGATGTCTATATGGATGCTTTCACGGTCATTTCTTTTAGCCGGTTTTGAAAATCCAAATACATATTAAAAACCGATTGGAAAAGCTTGCCATGTAAATTGACCCTTTTCTCCTCTCTCCTTTTTGTTTAACTACAGGGCAGTGGTTCTGCCAATGGGCTATTTGCTTGAAACGGTACGCACCCTGCGATACCTTTTCTCGCCTCCCCGGAAACTGTACATACTATGTACACTATTCAGTACAATTCCATATGCAATACATGCGAATACCACACTGTTTGTAGGTAGTGGTCCCACTGCCTACAAAGATTCCACACTAAAATCCATTTAAAATTCCACCGTGTTGCCTTAAAATCTCCAGCAAGTGATATAGTAAAGTCCCCCTTTCCAGAGACCATAAAGTGGCAAGATATATGCAGAGGCTATAGTGTTGTACTGCTTAGGTCTGGTTCATATTTGCATCTGAGGTTTTGTTACAAACCTTCCCTGCAGAGAGGTGGAACCGAACCCTATTTTATAACCAACTGCAACCAATGAACCCTCTTGACTAAAACATCAGGGTCCGTCGGTTTTCCATCACGGTGCCTGTCATTACCTCAGAAAAAATAGCGCAACTTGCTGCACTATTTTTTTCGGTACTCCCAAGGGAATTTGCAACAGAGGTCTGAAACAGGACCATCAATACTGATGTGAACCACGCCTTAGATAACGGCCTCCAGAAGTACAGTAGATCTGTGAACATTCCTATACTCATTCCCAGGCTACAGAACACAGCTGACGTGAACTGTACTAGACAAGAAGCGTCAGGATGTTCAATAGTCAGTGTAAAAATATAAAGGTTTTAAGATTTTTTTAATGAATGGCGCGTTGTTTTCTGATAAAAATATTCCTTTGAACTTTTGAGTCTTGGTGATCAAAGCAAGATGAATATTGAAGGCATGAAGATAACACTTTTTGGAGAGGATCTGCTAACTGAAAGGATCTCCATGTGTCCCTGCTATAAGGATAGTAAAAATGGAAAGCATCACCTTGGGACTCCAGTAGGGGGTCTGTACAGTGATTGTTACATACCAGCTTTATTAACTCTTTATAAGCATCTTATAGACACCTGTATTTTAAATAGGACAGGAAGAGGGGACTAGAGTTACTTTTCATCAGTGTAAGCCAGAATACTGTTAGTTTTGAACGTGTTTTTTTTTTGTCACATGAGCATAAACGGCTGATGCAAAAGCTATCTATGCAGAATGCGCAGTCCAGGTTATGGATGGGGTGGAAGTTGTGATTTTCAGATTTTTGTTATTTACCTATTTTACTTCTTTGTCACTTTTACATTCAATATTTGAACTTTGCAGCTAAATGGTGTCTTTGTATATATAATTGCTATTATGTAGATATTATAGGTTGAGAACTATGCAGTGTGACAAACAGAGGACATCTAGAATGGGTAATTACTTATTCACAGCACTGTATTATATATATTTATTTTCTCTTCTGCTTTTTGGGAAAATCTGATAAAGATATACTAAGAAAATGTCACCTTTAAAATAAGAGAAAGCGAACAATATCAAGCGAATAAGTCATGTACTTTACTATGGTTTTAGGGTTTCTGACACCACCTAGTGCTCAGAATCAGGCAGATCTTCCACTTTTTACACTGTGTCTATATGGCTGATTTTATTCACTGTAATATCAATAGTATAAAGCAAGCTTGCTTCATCTAAACATTATTAGACCAATTCAATATAATTCAAGATAACTATCCTGCATTTTGTTAAATTATTGACTTCAATGGTCAAATACAGTATCTCACAGAAGTGAGTACACTCTTCATATTTTTGAAAATATTGCATTATATCTTTTCATGGGACAATAATTAGATACTTTGATACAATGTAAAGTAGTCAGTGTACAGCTTGTATTACAATGCAAATCTGGTGTGCCCTCAAAATAACTCAACATACAACCATCAATGTCTAAGCTGCTGGCAACAAAACTAAGTGAAAATAGACAAATTGAGCCCAAATTGCCATTTTTACTCCAGTGTCATGCGACTTGTTAGTGTTACAAGGTCTTATGTGTGAATGGGGAGCAGATGTGTTAAATCTGGTGTTATCACTCACACACTCTCTCATACTAGTCAGTGGAAATTTCACATGGCACCCCATGACAAAGAACAGTGGTTTAACAGGATCATTTCCACTCAAAACAGCACGTGCTCAGTGTCATATCCAGATAGTCTTTTCAAAATAGATGTATGAATGCTGCAGAGGTTAAAGGTGTAAGGGACCAGCCTGTTAGTGCTCAGACCATACGTTGCACACTGCATCAAATCAGTTTGCATGGCTGTCGTCCCAGAAGGAAAGCACATAAAAATCCAAACAGTTTGCTGAAGACAAGCAGACTAAGAATATGGATTACTTGAACCATTTTCTGTGGTCTGATGACCAGGTGAGGAGTACAAAGACAAGTGTGTCTTGCCTACAGTCAAAAAACACTGACAACCAGATATATTTCTTAACAGGGTATGAACCACAGAAAGAAAAATTCCCCTAATAAAACATAATTTTATTGAATCCATTAAAAATACTTAATCCCTCAATATGATAGCTACACAAATATATAAAAGATAAATACTTAGAACATAAATAACACAAAAATCAGGATCATAAATGACTAAAGCTAAGGACCATAAATGGTTATTCACAATACTGTAGTCCCTATCTGAGGGTCACGTCCAAAATGATCAAAGATTTCAAGAGGACATTTAATTCTCACCCTACATAATCCTTACTACGAATCCTAAATAAACGGGATCATAGCCCCGAAAAGAGCGGCTCCACCCCTTTTGACTATCACCCTACAATAACCCTTCTGTCACAAATTACACAGACAGATAACCAGGTGCTTCAAAATGGGAAAAAATGTTGATGACGCCAAAGCAACACTTCCAAAGCATTTCCCCCAAATTTCTGAGTTCATCAGGGGAACATATAGTTGCTTACAAACAATCCCAAAATAAATATATGCAAATGTAAGATAATTATAGATACGGGTAACAATGATATATAGGAGCCATTATCATTTATTTCCCATTTTGGAGGACCTGGTTATCTGTCTGTGTTATTTGTGAAAGAAGGGTGATTACAGGGTGTGTTAGGGGACAGTCATCAGGGACGGAGCCCCCAATTCAGGTTGATGACCCTGTTTTTTTTCAGGGTTCATAGTAGGGATTGTATAGGGTGAAAAAACATATGTCCTCTTGGAATCTATGATCAATTTAGATGTGACTCTCGTATAGCGACAATGGTATCATGAGTAACCGTTTATTGTCCTTATCTTTAGTCATTTATGATCCTGATTATGGTGTAATTTCTGTCCTGGGTATATAAATTTGTGTAAGCCTAAGGCTTGATACCTAAAAGATGCCCTAAAATTTCTGATGCTGGCCATGACAGCATATATCTGGAACCAAAAAATGGCATTCAGGTAGGTGTCACGGTCGGAGATAGTGAATCCTCTGGACCACCGCACGCGATGGCGTAAGCCACGCCAGGGAGTGGAATCTAAGTAGGTCCCGGTTTTCACCAGAGCCCGCCGCAAAGCGGGATGGACTTTCTGTGGCGGAAGTCTACCAGGTCGCTACCCCTGACGTGACTTACTTGCGGAGGCAGCCGAGGCGTAGCGTGGTACAAAATCGTCAGGCAGGCTTGTAGTCGGGGACAGGCAGAGGGTCAGGAAAGGCGGCTATGGTTCGTGGTCGTGGACAGGCAGAAGATCAGGGCAGGCGGCAAGAATCGTGGTCAAGGAACGGTAATCAGAACAAGGCTTAGGAACGCTTTCTCTATAGGCTAATGGCACTAAAGATCCGGCAGGGTAGCCAGGAAAAGGTAGGCTTAAATAGGGGCAGTGACTGGCAATAGCCAATTACCGGTGCACTGGCCCTTTAAATTTAACACTGCCGTCACGCGCGCGCCCTAGGAGGCGGGGCTGCGTGCGCCGAGGGACGGAGACTGCAGCAGGAGCGTGGCCGGGTAAGTACGCTCCCGAAGGAGCAGGGGAATGAGCGCACCTGCGCCCCGACATGTGGGACGCGGCGCCGCTCGGGTGAGGGGCACGGATGCGCCTGCGACCCTTTGGCCCCTCCCTCTTTTGGGACAGAAGGAACTTCTGGATAATGTTACAGTCCAGAATGTTCTCCTCTGGCTCCCAAGACCTCTCCTTGGGCCCGAACCCCTTCCAATCAACGAGGAAATACCGTTTCCCTCTAGTTCTCCTCATACCCAAGATCTCTTTGACCACAAAGACGTTAGAGTCCTCGGCCCCAGATGAGAGAGGGACTACCTTCCATGAGAAACGGTTCAGAACCAGAGGTTTGAGAAGGGAAACATGAAAGGAATTTGGAATGCGCATGGAAGGTGGGAGCCTGAGTTTATAGGCCACCGGGTTCATGCGTTTAAGCACTTCGAATGGACCCACGTAGCGGGGCTCCAATTTATAACTTGGAATTTTAAGGCGGACATATCTGGCCGACAACCACACCCTATCACCCGGGGAAAACACTGGGGGAGAACTCCTTCGCTTATCTGCCTGAGTCTTAGTGCGTGCAGAAGCTCGAAGCAGCGACTGGCGAGTCAGGGCCCAAACAACTTTTATATCCTGGACCAGCGTATCAGCTGCTGGGACCTCAGACATGGATGCTAACGGGAGAGGTGGGGGGGGTTGCCTACCGTACACAATGTAGAAGGGAGAGGCGCCCGTGGACTCAGAATCTAGGGAGTTGTACGAGAACTCCGCCCATGACAGCAAGCTGGACCAGTCATCCTGACGGGCCGAGACGAAGTGGCGCAAATAATTTCCCAGAACCTGATTGACCCTCTCTACCTGACCATTCGTCTGGGGGTGGTAAGCCGAGGAGAAGTCTAGCTTCACCTGGAGTTGGGAACAAAGGGTCCGCCAGAAACAAATTGGACCCCACAATCCGAGACAATTTGCAGGGGTAACCCGTGCAGACGAAAAATGTGGTGAAAAAACAGATTAGCCAGGCGGGGGGCAGAGGGTAAGCCAGGCAACGGTTCAAAATGCACCATTTTCGAAAACCGGTCCGTAACCACCCAGATGACAGTGTTACCAGAAGAGGGAGGGAAGTCGGTTATGAAGTCCATGGCCATGTGTGACCAGGGACTGGTGGGGATGGACAGGGGATGCAGAAATCCCACCGGTTTGTGACGAAGTGTCTTATTACGGGCACAGGTGCTGCAGGACTCGACGAACTCCTTGACATCCCTGGCGAGGTCCGCCCACCAATAGAACCGGGAGACAAGAAGGCAAGTCTTACGGGCACCAGGATGTCCGGCCAACAAAGAACAATGTCCCCACTTCAAGACTTTTCTTCGGAGCGTGGGACCCACGTAAGTTCTCCCTGGCGGGACTTTCCAGAGGTCAACAGGAGCTGCGGAGACAAGGCACTCAGGGGGTATAATGTGTTCTTGAGCCACTTCTTCGCCGAACACATCAGCAGCACACGAGAGGGCATCAGAGTTGACATTCTTTTCCGCGGGACGGAAGTGGATCTGGAAATTAAATCGGGAAAAGAATAGAGACCACCTGGCCTGGTGTGGATTAAGTCGTTGGGCAGACTGGAGATATTGAAGGTTTTTATGGTCTGAATAGATACAGATGGAATGCCTGGCACGTTCCAGCAGATACCGCCATTCTTCTAACGCCAGTTTAATGGCCAGTAGCTCCCGATCCCCAATGGTATAATTCCTCTCCGCTGGTGAGAACGTCTTGTCTTGAAGTAGAACCCACAAGTGACCGTCTTGCCCGTCGGCCCCTTTTGCGTGAGGATCGCTCCAACCCCAACAGAGGAGGCGTCCACCTCTAGCGAAAAAGGCTTAGCAGGATCTGGTCGCGCCAGGATAGAAGCAGAGGCAAAAGCGTTTTTTAACTTAGAGAATGCCCCCTCAGCCTCGGTTGGCCAACTTCTAGGGTTGGAGTTCTTCTTAGTGAGAGCCACAATCGGGGCCACCAGCGTGGAGAAGTGCGGAATAAACTGCCGATAGTAGTTACAAAAGCCTAAAAGACGTTGTATGGCCAGAAGGCCTACTGGGCGTGGCCATTGCAAAACGGCAGATAGTTTAGCTGGGTCCATCCGTAAGCCTTTGTCAGAGATGACATAGCCCAGAAATGGTAGACTCGTCTGGTGAAAGAGACATTTCCCCAGCTTGGCGTACAGGTGATTGGCTCGAAGGCATCTCAACACTTGGCGGACATGAAGTTGGTGCGTCTCCAGGTTGTGCGAGTATATCAAGATATCGTCCAAGTAGACAACAACAAATTTTTAAAGGAGATGCCTGAAAATATCATTTACGAAGTCCTGGAAGATGGCCGGGGCATTGCACAGCCAAATGGGCATGACCAAGTATTCAAAGCGTCCATCCCTTGTGTTAAAAGCCGTTTTCCATTCGTCTCCTTTTTGGATACAGACCAGATTGTAGGCCCCCCTCAGAACCAGCTTGGAAAAGATCTTTGCCCCCCGCAGGTGATTGAAGAGTTCAGCGATCAGGGCTAGAGGGCACCGTTTCGTTACCGTTAATTTATTAAGATCCCGGTAGTCTATCCAGGTCCGTAAGGAGCCATCCTTCTTTGCAACGCATAAACATCCCGCACCAGCGGGAGAGGAGGATTTACAAATAAACCCCTTCTGGAGGTTTTCACGGACATATTCCGACATGGCCTGAGTCTCGGGAACGGAGAGCGGATAGACAATGCCCTGGGGAGGACTGGTACCCAGCAGTAGGTCAATGGGACAGTCGTATGGCCGATGAGGAGGAAGGGTCTCCGCTTTTTTCTCCGAGAAGACATAGACGAACTCTTGATATGCAGCCGGTAGGCCGGGCAGCGGCTCGTGGGGCGTAGAACGAGTGCTGGGAAGCACCGGGTGTGGTGCCACCAAACAACGACTCGAGCAGCTTGGCCCCCAGCGGGTTACTTCTCCAGACATCAATCCAGAGTAGGGGAGTGGAGCCGCAGCCATGGAAGGCCCACGAGAACTGCTGAAGAAGAGCGCGGCAACACAAAGAAAGTAATCTTCTCCTTATGCAGAATTCCGACACGGAGAGTCAGCGGCCGGGTAAAATACTGTACGGTAAACACTTAAAAGTTCTCCGCTGACCGAAGAGATGACCAGTGACTTTTCCAGATGGACCACCGGTAGGTGGTATTGCAACACCAAGGACTGGTGGATAAAATTTCCGGCTGAGTCCGAATCCAGAAAGGCAGAAACCTGGAACAAGAGTCCGGAGTCTGTTATGACTTGGGGTGGCATTGTAAGACGTGGAGAGGAGCAATTTGCACCTAGGGCCGCCTCTCCCACGTGGCCTTGGTGTGGGCGTTTCCCGGACGCTTGGAACGTTAGGGACAATTCCTCCGGAAATGTCCTAAGCCGCCACAGTAGAGGCACAGATTCTGAGATCGTCGTCGGGCTAATTCTTGCTCAGAAAGTTGTACCCGGTCGACCTGCATAGGCTCCTCACTGGGTGTTGGTGAAGATAGCATTGGCCTCTGGAACACTGGGGCCAGGAGGGGGAACCGACGTGGTCGGGCTGTCTCACGTTCCTGCCGAAGCTCCTCTTGCCTTTCAGTATAGCGTATGTCAATGCGGGTGGCCAGCCGGATTAACTCGCTAGGGAAGACGGGATGTCTCTTGCAGCCAACGCATCCTTAACCCTACCGGAGAGGCCATTCTTAAAGGTGGCACATAGAGCGGCCTCATTCTAGGACAGTTCAGAGGCAAAGGTGTGGAACTGCACAGCATAGTCGCCTACAGATGAGTCTCCTTGGTGCAGGTTTAACAAGGCGGTCTCGGCAGACGAAGCCCGGGCGGGTTCCTCAAAAACACTCCTGAATTCGGTGAGGAATGTGGCAAGGTTGGCCGTGAGCGGGTCATCCCTGTCCCAGAGGGGGGTAGCCCAAGCTAGGGCTTTCCCTGAGAGAAGGCTGAGCACGAACGCCACCTTTGACCATTCAGTAGGGAATTGGTTGCCCATTAATTCGATATGCAGGGAGCATTGAGTGATAAAGCCCCTGCAAGCCTTGGAGTCCCCATCGAACTTGGACGCATAGACAGATGGAGCCTTGGACCAGAGGTCGGTACAGGAACTGAAGGTGGAGCGGGAGCCACGGGAGCGGGTTGCTGCTGCTGGGTGGCCAGGAACTGCTGCATCATGGCGGAGAGATGACCGAGCTGCTGGGCTTGCTGAGCGATCTGTTGCGACTGCTGAGCCACAATGGTGGTGAGGTCAGCGTCGGGCAGAAGAGGCACCTTGGCGGGATCCATGGACAGATCTTACTGTCACGGTCAGAGATAGTGGATCCTCTGGACCACCGCAAGCGATGGCGTTAGCCAGGCCAGGGAGCGGAATCTAAGTAGGTCCCGGTTTTCACCAGAGCCCACCGCAAAGCGGGATGGACTTGCTGCGGCGGGAGTCTACCATGTCACTACCCCTGACGTGACTTGCTTGCAGAGGCAGCCGAGGTGTAGTGTGGTACAAAATCGTCAGGCAGGCTTGTAGTCGGGGACAGGCAGAGGGTCAGGACAGGTGGCTATGGTTCGTGGTCGTGGACAGGCAGAAGATCAGGGCAGGCGGCAAGAATCGTGGTCGAGGAACGGTACGGTGCACGGTAATCAGAACAAGGCTTAGGAATGCTTTCTCTATAGGCTAATGGCACTAAAGATCCGGCAGGGTAGCCAGGAAGAGGTAGGCTTAAATAGGGGCCTTGACCGGCAATAACCAATGACCGGTGAACTGGACCTTGAAATTTAACACTGCCGGGTAAGTACGCTCCCGAAAGAGCAGGGGAATGAGCGCACCTGTGCCCCGACATACAGGACGCGGCGCCGCTCGGGTGAGGGGCACGGATGTGCCTGCGACCCGGGACGAGGGTCGCAGGGGCATCCGTGACAGTAGTACATCATGTACCCATGGACTTTCATGAGACGAATCTATTCCAAAAGTTAGTCTTTTTGTTGCATATATCTGCCCGGTTTACATCCAAATACTTTTTAACTGTATGGGAAAACATTGGCCACAATCAACAAAAAAAACACAAAAAAGTATATACAGATGTAGAAAATGCTAACTTGTCAAATAACGCGTTATAATAACTTAAAGGGGTTGTCTCACTATAATGATTGCTTTTTATGCTAAAGATCTTGCAACAACAAGTCCCTTTGCAATATGTGTCCATTAACAGTGTCCTACCTATTCTGAGATTTCCACTTGTATGGGCTGCATCAGCTTCTCAGGTCGCTATAGCTACAAACCTGTTTGATCTCTCCTGATAGGCTGCCAGTGCTCGTCGCTATAGCTACAGACCTGGCTTCTACTGCAACCTAGTAGAAGCCAGTAAACACGCCCTTGAATTCAAAGTAAAACCGAGAAAACAGGACTGTGGTAACATGATTCAATGTAGTGAGACATCCCCTTTAAGTATAAAGTCCAGCAATATTTAATGTAAATAAATATAAAAGTAGTTGAGCGGCACACACTGGGAAGCTTATGAAGAAGCGGTGCTACTTGATGGGTTAGACAGTCCCGTAAGTACTAAATAAGAAATATCAGCAGCACTCCAATGATTCAATGCTTGGTGTGATTTATTATATCAAAGTGCTCCATACAAGGTAAATATCTTATTGTGTGACCAAATATCTGACGTTTCGGTTCAACCGGACCTTATTCATAACAGTCACTGAAACCAGAGAAGAAACTGATTAATAACCAAATAATCACAAAAATATATATACACAAAAATAATGAGTCACGTTGAACAGAGTGGCCAATATAGACGCATACATATATATATATATATTATATATAATATATATATATGTGTGTGTCTATATTGGTCACTCTGTGCTTACTCCCCTCTGATCTGTGGAACATAAAAGTGAAATGAGCTGCCTGAGATAGCTATGTCTGTATTCCACTGTGTGTGATCTGCCATAGGCATCTATTAATAGGGTATTCCCTTCTCACACATTATTATTATTATTTATTTTAGAACTCCTGGGTTCCAGAGCGCTGTACATTGGAGGTGGTTACATACATAACATTGGTCAAACAATTGCAAATTGACACTAAGTATCTAACAACTGGTACAGAGGGAGAGAGGGCCCTGCCCACGAGGGCTGACGGTCTACAAGGAAGGTGGGAAGAGACAGAAGGTGAGGGACATTGGTGACATATTAATAGCATAGGCTGTCAATGTATGATATATGAGGTTCCCACCACTGGGACCCACAAATATCTTGGTAACGGACCCAAAAGTCTCTGTTTAGAACATAAAGTAGGTTGTGCTTGAACACAATTCTTTATTCTTTTTTTTTGTGGGAGTTCCAGGCACAGCTAATTGGTGTTTATGGCCATACTTGTAACTCCCATAGAACAGAATGGGGTGTAGAGTGCTAGCAAAACCTAGTCTCTGTTCTGAATGGAGAATTGGGGGGGCCTGTTACCAGAAGGTCCTGGAGTTGAAAACTGCACCTATCACACATTGATGATTTATTATATTTATATGAGAGGAAAATACCACTTTAAAGGGGTTTGCCACAGTGTCATTTCATACCTGCTTTATCCAGCTTCAGCTTTCAGTGTGCTCAAAAAGGGGAGTATGTGATTTTTTTGAACTGCATAACATGTGACCCAGTAGGTTGACATCACCATGCCTTTCCCCACATTGTGCTCACTCTAGTCAAAAAAGGGTCTTTTTATGTAAAGAGCTGTGAGTAGCTGCAATGTAGCGGAGTGGTTAGCAGTTCTGCTTTCTCACATAAGGGTTCCATGATCAAAACCCTGCAGTAGCAAAACATATGGATTTTTTTGTTTGTTTCAATGCACTTATCTGATTGAGGTTTATTTATACTTTTTATTTATTTGCACTGTTTGACTAATTACTAAGGAGTACAGAGGACAGGAGTAGAGTGACAGCACCTGGGGTTGAACACTCGCTGAGCAGTGAGTGTGTGTGATTACTAGGCAGGGAAAAGAATGACAGTAGTTGCCTGAGAGGAGAGTTGATGTCTGAGCGTGTGCGGCCAGGACTGAGGAGCTCTCGTCACTGGTCATATCCCGCTGTACACTATGGATCTCTAAGGTAGCAGCTAAAACAAAAATGGTACAGAATTATTAATACTGATGAAAGGTGAAAATGTTTGTTATTTAATTTTCATGCGTCTCACGTCAATTTTACTTGATGGCAAAACTCCATTAAATAGATCTCAGCTGTGATGCTTTATAGTCCTAGATGAAAGTTTTTAGAGGGTTAAGCTTTAAACACTTGTTGAACCATGTAAAGGTATAAAAAAAAGTAAAAGTCTTTTTTTTTTTTACTGTGCTTTCAATGCTGCATTTATTTTTTAGTAGCTGAATGCTAAAATTACAGAGAACACTTGGTAGGTTAGAAATGTGACCCACCCATATGCCAGCACAGTAATAAAGGTTTGAAATTACAGGTCAATAAAATTGATTTGCATGGCTGGAAGCTTGCAGTGAAGCAGAGTGATTTAAATTGTAGTAGAGAAGTTTTACATGAGCCTTAGAAATTCTGAAGATAAAATGTATAACTATTTCTAGTGTTCCAATATATAATGTTTTATTGTAGTTACTTAAAGGGGTTGTTTGGTTCTTTTTTAATATATAAATGTATCTCATTACATGTGTTAATGTGTATATATATACTTTATTCATGTGTTTTGTGTGTTTTAAACATATATTTTTACTGTACTGTGTATGGTAGTAAATGATAACGCTCAGTTCAGAACGTCATCCCTAACTGCTGCATGCACTTTTGCAGTCATCTCATTCAAAGGTGCACCCATTACAAAGTCCAAATAATTGTTTCAATTTATTGAAGACAAACTTTACATCTTGTCATTTTTTTCAAAATATACTTGCGCTTAGTGTATGTGCAGCCAGGTATGTAAGGCCGCCTGTCAGCCAGCTTTCCAGTGTCTCTAGCCAACCCAGGAATTCATGATGCAAATTTGAACATGAATGTTGCTGTTATATAGCCGGCCAGTGAATAATGCAGGAGCACACTAAGCTCAGGATATTTTGGAAAATTTGACATGTTGTAAAGTTAATCTTCAATAAGTTGATATAATTATATGGACTTTGTATTGGGTGTACCTTTGAAACAGATGTCTATTGAGAGGAGTTTGGGAACGCTCCGTAGTGCACAGCAAGCTGTTGCTGCATATTTAAACTGGTAAACTTCCATATATATAAAGTACACCTTGGCAGAGTCAGCCGTCCGGCCTGCAATTAGTACACATGCTTGCTAGTCAGGACCACTGCTGCTGTAGTGTAGCCGCCCACAGCCCTCCATGAACAAACATTACTCTTCTCTTTATAGCAGACCTGGACATTGTACGGCCCGCGAACTGCGTCCAGCCTGCTATGTAGCCGGATGCGGCCTGCAACCCGTACAATTCCCAGGTCTGCTTTAGACCATACTACTAGTAGTGCTGAAGGTCCGCCGCGACCTGGTAGTGCTGAGAGGCCGCAGTGGGCCTTCAGCGCTACTATTAGTATGCCTGGTATTAGAATTGGGCAGCGGTGTGGTGAAGGGGATTGAGGGGACATATAGCTAAACACCTGCCTTACTGAGGGGACTTATATATGTATATACCTTCCTTACTGAGCGGACATATAGATATATATTTGCCTTACTGAGGGAAGCTGTATATACCTGCCTTACTGAGGGGACATATATGTATATAACAGCTTTTCTGAGGGGACATATATCTATATACCTATATACCTGCCTGACTGAGGGGACATATCTATATACCTACCTTACTGAGTGATATATATATATATATATATATATATATATATATATATATTTATTTTTACATACAGATATATATACAGTCATATGAAAAAGTTTGGGCACCCCTATTAATCTTAATCATTTTTAGTTCTAAATATTTGGGTGTTTGCAACAGCCATTTCAATTTGATATATCTAATAACTGATGGACAAAAGTAATATTTCTGGATTGAAATGAGGTTTATTGTACTAACACAAAATGTGCAATTTAGTTATTAGATATATCAAATATGAAATATGGCTGTTGCAAACACCCAAATATTTAGAACTAAAAAATGATTTAGATGAATAGGGGTGCCCAAACTTTTTCATATGACTGTATATATTATATTAAATATACTATATATATATATATACACACACACACATATATATATATATATATATATATATATATACACACATGTATATATATATATATATATATATATATATACACACACATATATATATATATATATATATATATAATATATATATATATATATATACCTGCCTTACTGAGGGGAGCTGTGTATACCTGCCTTACTGAGGGGATCTACAGTATATATACCTGCCTTATTGACGGTACATAGTAAATTTCCACAAAAATAAACCCCATAAATGAATTTTTCCCCGTTCACCCAATTTTTTAAATTAATTTTTTTATTTTTTATTAATCCGTCCTTCTAAAACCATCCTAATTTCTCATGCGGCCCCATGGGAAAATTAATTGTCCACCCCTGCTGTATAATGTGATGTTTCTTTCGGGAGGGCTGTGGGCGGCTACAGTATGAAAGAGCCAGCTGGTCTGCTGACTAGCGTACATGCGTGTAATCAGGAAGCCAATGCCGCTATAGTATGGCCACCCTTCACCCTCCGCAAAAGAAACGTCTCACCATACATAGTAGTGTGACATTTGTTAGGGCAGGGCTGTGTGTGGCTACATTATAGCAGCGCCGGCCTCCTGACCAGTCAGTAAGCCAGACAGCTCCTCTATAATGTATGCAGCAGTAAGGGATGATGTCGCAAACGGAACGTTATCACTTACTGCCATACTCATTACAGTAAAAACATATATTTAAAACACAACAACAAACACACAAAACACATGAATAAAGTATATACTTTATGTACTGAGCCAAATTTATATAAAAAAAAATAACTGGACAAACCCTTTAAGATCCATGCACAAAATCTGACGCGCTTCAGGCCACAACAATGGCCCTTAGTTGTTCTTAGTAATTCTGGGAGGAATGTCCAATCAGGCAGTGACTGAGGGTGTATGGTCAAACATAACTGTAAACATGCACACACTTAGAAACTCTCTCTGCAGATTTGAAAGGAAGCTTGTGCTCTCAGGAGTCACAGCTGAGATTAGAAGACAGTCTTTCTTTAAATAATTGGTGCCATAGTGTAAATCATGGTTGCCAACTCCCCCAGAGCTTCCAAGAGACTCCAAAAAAGGAGACCGGTTCCAGACCCCCAACAAAGTTGGTAGCGTTTTCCAGATGCCACACACATTTGCCATTTGAATAGTCCGGGCTTTGAAGTTGTGCTCACACCATCTTCTGGCTGTAATATTCAGCCAGGCTCAAATGCAACAGAAGTGATCAGAGCTTCTGACCATTTAATACTGTGATCAAAAGTGACCATAGCATTTAGGTTGTTAACATTTTCCACTTTCAACCATCAGCACCCCTAAAAACATGATTACGAGTTACCAATTGTGTCCATGGCAAATAATGGCCTCCAAGTTTGCATGTAGGAAAAAATGGAGGAAAAAAAAAAGAAGCACTTCCTTGTGCATTATCGAAACAAAATGAAATAAACAGTATATGCAGTTATATAGTTATGCTCAGGCCCTCAGGCCCGGCTCAGAGTGCCCGTCGGGGAGGCTGGTGTCTCCCCCCCCCGGTGGGCCCGGAGTCCGGCACTGGCCTTTGACACAGGTAGAGGGGCTGCAGCAGCCGCATATGCGACCGGACCCCTGAACCAGGGGGGCCGCAGGCCCTCTCGCCACACTGCTGCATCACCGGCTCACATAGATCCAGCAATGCAGCGATTACAGGCTTACAGCCTAGTAGATGTCGGAAGTGGCGTCCCGTAGCGGGCGACGTGATGACTTCACGCCTCCCGCTCTGCACCAAGAGAAGAGGGAGGAAAGGAGACAGGTGAGTACTTCTTTTTAAATATGGGTTTCTCTAGGTAATTAACTACTGTGGGTGGCACTATCTATCTAATTGCTGGGGCAGTCCTACCTGGATAATTACTGAGGTGGCCCTACCTGGGTAATTACTTGGATGGCCCTACCTGGCTAATTGCTGGGGGACAGCCCTATATGGGTAATTACTGAGGAACAGCCCTACCTGGGTAATTACTGGGATGGCCCTACCTGGGTAATTACTGGGGGACAGCCCTACCAGGATAATTACTGGGGTGGCCCTACCTGGGTGATTACTGGGACTCCCCTACCTGGGTAATTACTGGGAGACAGTCCTACCTGGGTAATTACTGGGGAACAGCCCTACCTGGGTAATTACTGAGGGACAGCCATATCTGGGTAATTACTGGGACGGCCCTACCTGGGCTATTACTGGGACGGCCCTACCTGGCTAATTACTGGGGACAGCCCTACCTGGATAATTACTGGGGAACAGCCCTACCTGGGTAATTACTGGGGCGGCACTACCTGGGGAATTACTAGAACAGCTCTAACTGGCTAATTAATGTGGCGGCCCTACCGAGGTAATTACTGGAACAGCCCTACCGGGGTGATTACTGGGGTGGCCCTCCCTGGGTAATTACTGGGGGACAGCCCTACCGGGGTAAGTAATGGGGCAGCCCTACCTGGGTAATTACTGGGGGCAGCCCTACCTGGGTAATTACTGGGTCGGCACTACATGGGTAATTATTGGGTCGGCCCTACCTGGATAATTACTGGAACAGCTCTACCTGGATAATTACTGGGACAGCCCTACCTGGGTAATTACTGCGGCGGCCCTACCTGGGTAATTACTGGGGAACAGCCGTACCTGGGTAATTACTGTGGACAGCTCTACCTGGCTAATTACTGGGGGCGCTCTACCTGGCTAATTACTGGGGACAGCCCTACCTGGCTAGTTACTGGGGGCGGTGCTACCTGGCTAATTACTGGGGGTGGCCTACCTGCCAAATTACTGGGGGAAGTCCTATCTATCCAAATACTGGGGGCGACACTACCTGCCTAATTACTGGGGGCAGCCCTATTTACCTGGGTGATTACTGGGGGCATCCCTACCTGGCTACTTACTTGGGGCAGCCCTATCTACCTGGCTAATTGCTGGGGGGTAGCCCTATCTTCCTGGCTAATTACTAGGGGCGACCCTACTTACCTGGCTGTTTAATGGGGGCAACCCTATCTACCTGGCTATATACTGGGGTTAGCCCACTCTACCTGGCTGATTATTGGGGATGGCCCTATCTACCTACCTAAATTATGTGGAGGCCCTGTTTACCTAACTATAACTACTGGGGGCATATGTAACTACCTTCCTAATGGGTGCCCTATACACTTATTAACTGTAGCGGGGCCAAATATACCTACCTCATGAGTGGACACTATATACCTACCCACTGAGAGGTTCTATGTAGGTACCTATTGGGGGACTATATACCTCACTACATACTGTGATGCCTTTATACTTATCTTTCTACTGAGGGGACCTATATACCCACTGTGGGGTTACCTAATTAGGCATCATACACCTCTTTACCTACTGAATAAATCTGTAAATTTACTGAGGAGGCCTATTTACCTATATTCTGAGAGTACCTATATATCTACCTACTTTGGGAGGTGTATATACTTACCTGTCTACTCGGAGTGGGGCAGGCTTGTATGCCTACCTAATGGTGTACTTATTTACATGCCACTTATCTGACTTTTTTTTAATTTCTAATTTTAGGGTCTAACATACGCTGTTTGGGGTACAATTACTATGTGGTGAACAACTATTACTATTCGGGGCTCTATAGATCGGGAGTTTGTACATAGTTGGGAATTGATAGAGAAGTGCTGGAAAAGAGAGGAGTCTAATATGTTTTTGTGGTAAATTCTACAGGGGCGAGCAGTGGCCGGGAGAAGAAGGCATTGCATTCTTTACCAGACAGAGAAAAAAGGGAAGCGAACAACTCGGAGAAGACATCATGGAGGTTTGGGCCAGATGGAGAAGAGAACAACTCCCATCAGAGATGACGTCTCCTGTGAGTCCTTGATGTCAGGGGTTATTTTACTTCTGTGTTGAATCAGTGCTGTATTCATGTGATGGTGACCTGACTACTGGTGATCTGTGATTGGTGGTATTGTAGGTTATATTGGTGCTTGAATAGTGGCAGTGTAGGCTTGGCCCTAATTGTAAAGTAAGTGCACACCTGACTCTGTGCTTAGGAGTTTCTCTGCACCACTTTTTCTTTCTTGCTTGTGTTTAGGGTGCTTTCACATGGAGTGTTTTTTGATACGTGTTTTGTGCAGAAATGTACAGCATTAGCTGCTGTGCCTTTCTGCACAAAAAAACACATCCAAAAATGTGTCAAAAACGCTCCGTCTGAAAGCACCCTTAGAGTGTAGTTTATTTTATAAAGTTATGATGTGTGAGAACAAGGGAAATTTTGTAAGCAGATATTGCATGTGGGCTGGTGGGGGCTTTGTGCCTGGGCTGCTTTTAATTCCAAGTTCGGCCCTGGTTATGCTCACCTTTTGGTGTTGTGTGAATGAAGACACAACACTTCCAATAGTGTACAAGCAGCTTGTCTCTTTTTCCCTTTTTCAAGTTCGGCATACAATGTTCCGGATGAGGGGGTACAGTATAAAGATTATTGTCGCTGAGCAAAGTATTGTCAGAAATACTAATCAGTAAAAAACAAGTCTAAGATAGACAGCACTTTAGCCAAAATGTTTATTTTAAATAAATAAATGAAAAATACATAAAGGCGAAACACGTTTCATGTGATAACACGCTTCATCAGGTTTCTAAGGAGAAATTTGAGTTGTTTTTTTTTTTTTACTGCTTTAAGGTGCACTCTATGGGCGACATGTCCCAACACGCCAATGACATTTTTTTGTTCTATTTAGCGGCAAAACCACTTTTACGCCATATTCTTGTTGTAAATGGACTGTCGTACTCCAAAACTAGGCGCATTATACGCCGGGAACGTGCGCCCCCGTCGTGAAATGTGCCTATTGTGGCGCCTTACATATGTTATGCGTCCCCATAGGGCAATGAGCCTCGATAGACACATACCATATACTACCAATGATATGCTATGTGCTGAGTGTTGAGCAATGCACTCTTTTTTGATACAATGCCCCCTTTTTTGACACAATGCCCCCTTTTTTGATGCAATGCACCCTTTTTTTGATACGATGTGCCATTTTAGGCGCATTAAGTAATCTATGCAAGGTATACCTGACGCCAATTTTTAGAAAGTATCGGACTTTCAGGCGCACTTTACACGATTTTTAAAGGGGCCTAAAACTGGCATAGATACGCCACTTTTTGGACATGTCGCCCTACATCTTTAATTGGGTATAAATATATTTTTTCATTTCATTTTCATTTTTGTTAAATAATGTAACTAATTAAGTTCATTATGGGGAACATATTTCTTCTTGAACAGAAAAATTAGTTTTATTCCCCAACCCTCTAATACTTTACAAAGTCCCCCCAAAATGTTCTAAATTTTGTCCCCCTATAAAAAATATCCTATTAAAGGGGGAAGTAAAAGGGGCCCATATCCCCGTAGGTTCCGAAAATAGGTAATTTTGTATAACTAGACAAACTGCTTTCAATTTTTTCTAAGTGAATGCCGTTATCATGCAGGGAAAGATCAAAGTTTTGTACTTGGGCAAAGCCCCTAATCGTTGTTTTAAAAAGCCCCCAAAATTGTGTTGGGAAAAAGTAAAAAAGGGAAAACCACAAAAATTTGCTCTTACTTTTTAAAGAATACAGGGCGGGCATGTAGGAATTTTGAACACGACTTTTTTTTTTTGCGCCGGGCAAATTTCCTTTTTTAAATGTATAAAGAGTGTAGAAAAACGGGGCCCGTATGAAGATTTTTTTGGCCCCCTTAAAAATTTGGAAACTTTTAAAGCCGCCAACATTTTTATGGGCCAAAAGGTGTAATTTTCGCAATGTAATGCGCCAAAAAACTTTTCGTATTTTACACTCTCAAAAATCTCATAATGGCACTGAAACATTAACCTCTTTTTCCCCTTCAAAAAAACCGGAGCCAAATTTTGGCCCCTCCCGAAAAGAGCCCCTTTTTTTAAAACTTCCCAAGTGTCACTTTAAGTTTGGGAATAACCTTTGAAACTTTAAAAAATGTGATTCCCGAGATTGTTTTTTTCGTGATTCCCTTTTGGCTTTTTCAATAAATTTAAAAAATTTTGGGCCCAAAAAAAGCTTGTTTATTTGGAAAAATATCAAAGTATCGGGGGAAAAATTTACCCAAAAATTCCCAAAATTCAAAAATTTCTGCATGTAAGACAGATATTAAAATTTTACCCCAAAAAATTTAAGACTTGCCCTCTACCATATGTCGCCCGTATTTTGGCATCAAATTTTTTTTTAAATGGGCTTTTTTTTTTTTGTTAAACATTTTGGGGCCCTTTCCAGAATTTAGTAGTAATTTTGTGTTGAGGGGAAATTTTTTTCGACAAAAAAAATTTAAAAACGGCCAAAAGGTTTTTTTGGTGGGTCGAAATTTTCCGATCAAGCGATAAAATTTTTGGTTTAAAAACTGTGCCCTAAACTAATTTAAAAATCGCGCCTTTTTCGGCGCCCTTCCTGTAATTTTTTGGGGGCAGCAAAACAGTTTTCGAATAAGGGAGGGTGAGATGTGTGGGGCGAGTCATGACGGGGTGTGTATGGTTGCGATTGGGGGGGAAAAAACCATGACCTCGTTTTACATAGAACAGCGTTTCCTGGTTTTAGGCCCCCAGTGTCTCTCAGCGTCCATAGGGGTTGGAAACCCCGCTCTGCCTTTGGCCCAAAAAAGCTCAGCGAAATTATCTATTTTGCACAGAAAACCCTATAATTTGCTGTGATCCTTCCAATTTAGGGTTTGATTTTTGATATTTTAAGATTTTATGTAGTTTTTTTCTAGGAATTTTAAAGCAGAAAAACCCACCGCGGTTAAAATTTACCCGGCGGGTGGGAAACGGGGGGGGGGGGGCCCCCGGGGGCACACAGAAAAAGCCTCTATCTAAAAAAGAAACAAATGGTAAACTTCACCAAGAAATTAGTGTAGAAAATTGGTGGGGAAAAACTTTATTATTAACAGTTTGCTATTGAAATATTTCCTGGATATTGGGCAGCCCGAACTTATATTGGATACACATACATTTCTAGAAATGCAGGGGCGCAAAAAATCCAAATTTTTATTATTTAGTATTTTTTTTCCCAAAAAGGGGTTCATTTTCAATTTTTAAACCCCTTTACCCCTTGGAAATGTTGATAACTTCCCCCTTGCAGTTAAAATTTTAAAACCAGCAATCTTTAGTCAAACCCCAGGTTTTTTTGTTGCCAAAAATTTCCCCGGGTTAAAAAATACGAAAACATCACAGTTAAAAGTGTTTTTTTTACTTTTCCCCACCCAGCATTTGGTTTATTTGACGCCCCGCAAAATTTCGTAAAAACTTAAAACAAACAATTCTATATTCACCCCCAGGTGAATGAAAAAGGGGCAAAAAAAAAAAACCCTTTTATTATAAAAAACATAAGTTTCGTGTTTTTTTGGGCTTTTGCACACCCAGCATTGTTCATTGACGCAGACAAATTAAAAGTAAAACTTAAAAAAAAGCCCCTTCTAAAATTCACCACAGGGGGAAAAATTGAAAGGTGCAAAAAATACCCGGGGTTTTTGTATACCCAAAACAGTAAGTTACGTGTTTTTTGACTTTTTGCCCCACCCCCATTGTTTTATGAAAGCGCCCCTTAAAACGTAAAAACTTAAAACAGCAATTCTATATTCACCCAGGTGGGAAATTGGGAAAAGGGGCAAAAAATATCGTTTATTATAAACCCAAAAAATAACATTTTTTCGGTTTTTTTGAATTTTGCACAAACCCCGCCTTGTTTTATTTACGCAAAAATCCCACGTAAAAACTTTAAAAACAGCAAATTTTAAAATTCACCCAGGTAATTGAAAAAGGGGCAAAAAAAAAATTTTTTTTAAATTTTACCAAAAAAAAATAAAAAGTTAAGGGGTTTTTTGACTTTTTTCGCACCCCCGCAAGTTTTAAAGGAAACCCGCCAAAAATCTACTTTAAAACAAAAAAAAGCAATTCTATATTCACCAAAAGGTGAATTGAAAGGTGCAAAAAAAACCCGGTTTTTTTATAAAACCCAAAAAAAAAACAATACGGGGTTTTTTGGACCCTTTTTAAATCCCGATTTTTTTGTAACACCTTTCAGTTAAAAATTTGAATCCCGCAAATTTTGGGGTTTTTATTAAACAGGGTTTGAGGGAAAAGCTGTGATTTGGCCCTCTTTTTAAAAAGAGACTTTCCCCAAAAAATTTTTCCAACCCTTTTCAAATTTTTTTTTCTCAAATGGAGGAAATGGGAGGTGGTAAAGCGAGCCCAAAGGGGGGGGGTTTGCAAATGGAAGGTAGAGGTTTCGAGGGGAAGGTGGGTCCTTCCAGTGTGGAGACAAACAACATGCCAGCGGATCGGCAGTTTCAGGAAACCGTCAGGGCCCGTCCCCGCTGGGGTCCCCCGGGCCCTGTGAAAATTAATAAAGAAAAATCGTTTGGCCCAAACTGTTTCCCTTAGTGGGTTTAAAGCAACCTGCCTTCCAAGGGAGTTTTTACCTTCCCCGTCCCCGCCAAACTCAGGGCCCCAAATGTCGTCAAACACATCATCCCGCATCCCCCTTTCCCAAAAAGAAGCCCCGCCCAAAAGTTAAAATCGTGTACCCACCACTGTGGATAAATCCAAAAAGTCTGAAGACCCCCTTTGTGACAAAAATGCGGAGGGTTTGGGGTCCCCAAGGGGATGTTAAAAGATCCAAAAAGGATGAAAGTCCCCCCCGGATGGCCCCCGTTTCTGAAACCATCCCGGGAGGGGAAAGGAAGCCGGTAAAACGGCAAAAAATCCCGGGCAGGAAGGGAAAGCCTTAAATGCCCCCTTGCTTGGGAAAACCCCCCAGCTTTTTGGATTGGGAGAAAGTCGGACGGGCCCGGGCAAACCTTTTGGGGAAAGGAAGATTGAAAGGGTGACGACTTTGCGGAACCCTCCCGGTCTTTTCCGCAGGGAATTTTTTTGCAGCGCTTCATCAGTAGACGAGGAGGGAAAACGAAAGGGGGGTGTCAATAAAGGGTCCCGCCACAAAAAAGGGGACTTTTAACAAAAGACCGTGGGGGTAAAAATTCCCCCCCGGGGCGCGAAAAGCGGGAAAGAGCCAGGAAAACGGGAAAAAGGAAAAACCACCCCCTCCTCGGGTTATTCCGCTCAAAAAAGGGCCAAGGAAACCCCTCAAGCCTGGGGCCCCCTTTTTTTAAAAAAAGCTTCTGACCCCCCCCACGATTAAAATTTTTATTCCCCCCTTTGGGCCCTAAACTGCATAAGTATGGCAAGGAAAACCAAAAAAGGTTTAAACCCCCAAAACATGTCTAGTCACATGGGAGTGAATTCATGAGTTTTAAATGGGGGAAAAAACCCTTGGGCCAAAAAAGGAAAAACCGATGCCGGGCCTCCCAACCCCCCTGACACCCTCGGTCCCCCAAGCCCCCCTCCTCCTCCCACCCCAAGCCCTTCCTCTCCAGCCCAGGTCTCTCGAGTAAGGTTCCGGGGTTTAGGGCCCCCGCTTCAGCCTCCAAGCCCCGCACCGGAGTTTCCACCTCAGCAAACCCCCAGAGAACCCATTCCTAAAAACCTTCCCTTCCGCCAAATTTTAACGACCTGCACGGCCGGTTTTCAGGGGGCCAGTCTTGTAGCCAAACCTTCGGGTTTCCAGGTTTGGGGGGCAGAAAAACACTTTAAAAACCCCAAAAAAACCCAAAAAGGGCCCCAAAAAACCTGGAAAGCGGCCTTTACCCCGGCTTTTGGCCTTGGGAAATTTTTTGGGCCCTTTCCCCTGGTTGGGGGACACGAGGTGGGGTTTTCCCCCACTCGGCCCCTTGGGGGGGGCCCTTCGGGGTGGGGGGGGGGGGAAAGGGGCCCCCAGAAAGCCACCAGGGTTTCAATTTTTTTTCCCTTTTCCAGAAATATTGCAATCCCCCCCCCCCCCGGCCCTGGGGCCAGGGGCCACCCCCCCCCCAGGACCCCCCCCCCCCCCCGGGGGGCCCCCCAAATTTCAAAAAATTTTCCCAAACGCGTTTTCTGCATTGTGTCTGGGAAAAAGGGCCAAACCCCACCACCGACCCATGGACTTGTAAGCACGGGGCCAAAAGGCCCCTATAATTTTCTGTGAAAAGCTCATTTGGGTTTAGCGGGGGGGGGAAGTCTTTTTGGGGGTGACGGGGCTCTCAGGCTCGGCGCACGTCTTCAAAAACCCAGGGTTTTGGGGCAGGGGGTCTTTTCCCCCCAAGGGCCCCCTGGTGGCAAACCAAGTGCCCAGAACCACCCCGGCCCCGGGTTTAAAAAAAAACGCCTTGGAGACCGGCCACACACAGGGTTTAGGACGTGGCCCGGGTCTAAGCAAAAAAGGGCCAGAGCGCTGGCTGGGTGACAAAGGAACCCCGGCCGGCAAGGTGGTGTGCGGGGGTAAAGGGGGAAATCTGCTGGCCGCCCTTAAAAGAAGGGCTGAGCCCCATCCCTTGCCTGGCACATGTCAAAGAACCTTTCGTCCCGAAATTTCTAAAGAGCTAAACCCCCGGGTCTGGGGGCTTTCCTTGCTTTGGGAAAAAAAAAGGGCCCCCGGAAGGATCTGAGTTCGCACCTTCCGCCGTTTCGCCCCCCGCTTCGTCCCGCCCCGGCGCATTTTCGCGTCAGCTCGGCCTCCCCGTAAAAAACCAGTCCCTCATTGTTGGGGCCCCTTGGCAACCGCCCGGAATTTCCAAAACCCTTCCCCATTTCTCCCGCCATTTTTTTGGGAGCAGGCAAAGCCAATTTTGCAGTAAAGAAAGTGACAAATTTGGCCCCCGACAAGCCAGGGAAAGGACCTCGGGGTGTAAACCACCCCCAGAGTGGGGCAGGTGAAAAAAAAAAAGCTCCCGGAACATCCTGCCCGTTTTTGAAGAAAAACCCAAAAACCAAAAAGGTCATGTGGAAATTTCCCTTGGGCAGCAAGAGCATTGTGGGGTGATCTTGGGCAACCCCGAAACAAAAAAAGGGCCCGCCCCGCGCCCGGGGGAAGGGACCGGGGCCCCAGGGGGCGGGGGCACGGAGCCTTTCAATGTCAAAATTTTAAAAAAGGCCCCCGACAGGGTTTCAAAAATTTCATCGGGGCCTTTTATTAGGCAGTGGTTTAGGGTCCAGAGCTTGTGCCCCGGTTGGCGCTTTAGCTCCCCAGTTGGGCATAAACTCAGGAAGTCAAGGGGCTTGTGTTGAAGCCTTGTGCCCCGGAAAGGGAAACGGGGAGGAGGGGGGAAAGGGGAGGAATTCCTTAGACACCGGGGTGTTTTCAAAAGTCCCCGCCTTGGGGAAAGAGGTTTTTGGTGCGAATTTGAGGGCCCCCCGGGGGAGGAAGATGAGGAAGAACAGTTTGCTAGTTTCCCCCACCCTAGGCTGGGGAAAAACAAGGCCCATCTCTCCATGGAAGTCCTTTGGGAAAGCCCCCATTTCCTCCAACATTTATCCTCCTTTTTAAAGGGCCCTCAAAATGAAAAAAGGTTTCTGGGGGGCCACCCTCCCCGGGTTTCCCCCGGGGAAAAAAACAAAACCCAGCCTTTCCTTTTTCCCCCCAATAAAAAGGGTAAAAACAGGAAAAAGGAGGGCCTGGGGGTGGGGGGAAAATGGAGAAACCCGTTTGCATCTGCTTCAAAAATTTCCCCAAAAATGTTTTTAAAGGTTTTGAAAACATTTAGCGACGTGACAAAAATAAGTGCCAAGGTAAGGGCCCTACCAGCACCCGGGCCCAAGGGAAGCCCGGAAATTTCCCCCTTTGGGTGCCCTCTGGCAAAAAAATTCCCTTTGGGTTTACCACCCCACCAAAGCATGCAATGCAGGGCAAATCCAACAACCAAAGGTTCAGGTTTGGGTTTTAGGGGGAAGACTACTCGCTTTTCCAAAACCCCATGTTTTTTGTTTTGTCCGGACCCCAATAAAGGGCTTTTGGGTAACCAAAAAGGAAAGAAGGGCCCGAGCTGGCTCAAACAAGCCCAAAAAGAGGGGTTGGGGGTGCCCCAAACCCGCCCATTTTCTTTTCTAGGGGGAACCCTTAGCACAGTTTGGAAAAGGGGGAAGTCAAACAACAAACCCATCCTCTTTCCCCAGTTTAAAGGAAGGGTTTACTTTCATCAAAAATGAAATCAAGGGAAGGACTACTGATTTGTTGTGGGCCCCCTTTTCCGAAAGGGCACCGATTAGTTGCCCGGTCTACTTCCAACCGATTCCCCTTTTCCAAAAAAAAAAGGGGCCCCTTGCAACCTTTTTTTTTTTAAAAGATCATTTTTAAATAAATTTTTTATTTTCTTTTCCCCAAAAGGGTTTATTTTGCTGGTTTTTTTCTGTTAGGGACTGTAAAAGACAGAAGGGGGTTTTATGACAACACCGTATTTCATTTAAATCACTTTTCTTAAGAAAATTTTCGCAAATTGTCAAAAGTTTTGAGGTCATGTTGCTGTGAGAACAGCATAAATTTTGGGCCTTTGGAACAGAAATGTGGGTTCTAAGTGGCATTTCCCCTCACCAAATTTTTTAAAAGTGGCTGAGAAGGCATAAAATAATTTTTTGGGGTTTAAGTAGCTGTGGGGAATACAGGGAAAATCAAGGGCCTTTGGAACAGTTATGTGGCTTAAAATGGGATTTTTTCCCTCACAAATTTTTTAAAGTGGCTGAGAAGTCATTTTTATAATTTTTTTTGGGGAAAGCGCTTTGAAAGCAGGGAATACTACAGGCCTTTTTTAAAAAAAAGTTGTTTTTTAACAGACATTTGTTCTTCCCCAATTGACCAAAGGGGGCTCAAGGGTTTATGCTTTGGGAAATTTTTGAGGGGATTTGCTTTGAAAAGCAGCAATACACAGGTCTATTCGAAAAAATGTTTTTTTAATAGGGCAATTTTTTCTTTACAATTGGGCAAAAGTGGCCCCCATTGGGGCATGGGGTTTTAATTTTTGGGGGGGATTTTTTGTGACAACAGCTATACTACAGGTCCCTTTTTCTAAAAAAGGTTTTTTTCTAACAGACATTTGTTCTTCACAATTTTCAAGAGTGGTCAGGGGATGGTGCTGCAGAAAAAAGGAATAGGGAGGACCCCTGTTTAAAGGACACCCTAATTTCAAAATGACCCTTTTATTTTGGGAAGATCTTTTTAAAATTGCCATCAAACCCTGTAAAGAGACAAAACCCTTTAAAACAATGAAAAAAAGAGAAACAAAGACATGGTGGGATTCCATCCAATTTTTAAAAAAAAGTTTTTTTCTAGAAATTTAAAAAACAAAAAAAATTTCATGAAAAAAATTTCGAAAAAAAAAATTCCACTGAAATTTTACAAGGGAGGTACGGAAAACCCCTTTACCAGATGTGGTTATTCAGAGGGACATGGGGTATGGAGCAAAGGACAGAGAAAAAAAAAGTACGAGACCATTTCCTCCCGCATTTTAGTAAATGAGGAAAAAAAAAAAAAAAAAAAATGCCAAGTTAAAAGGGGACCGGGTGTAAAAGGAGCGTTAACCCCCCAGTAATTTTAAATGAAGCTAAAATTTGGGCCACACCAAAAGGAAAGGGGCAAGCGCTACCCAGGTATTGACTGGTACTGGGGAAGGCGGGAAATTCCTTTACCCTTCCCCTTTCCCCACTCTGCTTTAGCACGACATTTTCGTTTCTCCCCCGGGCAAACAGGGCATTTTTAACCTGCGTGTTTAAAAATGAAAGGAGCCAGCCTGGGCCCCTTTACCGCACCCACTGTAAACCCCGGCCCCGGGTATGCTGTGGCCCAGGCAGGGATAGTCAATTTTCCCGGTGAAACCAAAAAAGGTGGTTGAAAGACTCCTTTTTTTCCCCCTTTTTAAATGTGGGGTTTTGCGGTTTGGGGCTCATGCCCGTTTGGGCCCCGGGGGAAAGGGGTAAAAACAATGACAAGTTCAAGGTAAGATGATGGTTTTAAATATACGGCCCTTCTGGCACTTTTCAATTTGTGGGTGATGCAGGTTTAAAGGGTCGGTTTGGTTTCAAGACAGGGGAAAAGGGAAAGGTCTGTGACCTTTTTTTTTGTGACTTTTATAACCTTTTTTGTGTTGCCAAAAATGTAGCACGTATCCATTTGACTGTTGTGGATTTTTTAAAATTTAGCTTCTCCCGCCATTTTTTGGGTTAATAAAAAAAAGGGGTTGGGTTTCTCTCCCATAGACTTTAATTTGGGCATCGCCAAAATCGAAAGCTCACTATCCGGGAAAAAACCCCTTTTCGAAAGCGGGCCCGGGCTAAATTTGACTATCGATCGAAACTCGATAGCCCCCGCAATGCTCAACCCCTAGTAGTAATTTTCAAATTTTCAAGAAAAATTTGGGAATATACATTTTTTAGGGACCCGTCCCCGTTCTAAAGGACTTTTATTGACCTGGGAAGTTAGATACCCCCCCAAAAAGACCTCATCTTTAAAGGAAAAAATACAAAACCCCTTAAAATATTCCAAAAAAACCCCTTTTTGGAATTTTTAACCCATTAGGTGTTTCCAGGGAAATTTAAAAAAAAGGGAAGTGAAATTCCCCAAAAAATTTATTTTTTTTTTCAGATTTTTAATTTTTATACATTAAAACACCAAAAATTTCGGTAAATGTGAAACAGGGAAATGCAATTAATATTGATTCCCCAGATTCTGCCGTTTTTGAGTTAACCCATATGTGGCCCTAGTGCATAATTTGGCTCAACCACAAGCCCCAGAATAGGAGGAGCACCTACTGGACTCTGGGGTCTCATTTTCATTACGATTTTAGTTAGGGGCCATTTCAGGCTTGCGGACACCCTAAGGTGCTAAAAATTAATAAACTCCCTTAAAAAGACCCCATATTGGAAACTACACCCCTTAAGGAATATATCCAGGGGTGTAGTGAGCATATCGACCCCACAGGTGTGTCACAAAAATTTTTAGCGTTAGGCTGTGAAAATGAAAAAAAAATTTTTTCCCAATAATCTGCAATTTTAGCTGAAAATTTTTAATTTTTACAAGGCATCCTGGTAAAAAAGCACCCAAAACTTTGTTACGCAAATTTCTTCCAAGTTTGACAAAATCCTACACGTGGGTGTAAACTGCCGTTTGGGCGCATGGCAGGGCGTATAAGGGAGGGAGTGTTATTTGGCTTTTGGAACACAGATTTTGGTGGGGCCATGTCGCATTTATAAAGCCCCCAAAGTACCAGAACAGGTGAAACCTTCCAGAAGTCACCTCATTTTGGATTCAGCACGCCTCATAGATCTCATCTAGTGGTGTATTGTACATTTTGGGTGCACAGGTGTTCCAAAGTTTGTTTTTTTTGCATTGGGCTATGAAAATGAGAGGAAAACGCAATTCCGCCATTGTTTTTTGGGCTTCAATTTTACAACGTTCGCCGTGCAGTGTAAATGACAGGGTATCTTTACTATGGGGGTCGGTACAATTGCAATGATATAGATTTTATATAGTTTTTTATGTTTTATTACTTTTACACAATAGAAATAGATTACATTTTTATGTTGTCCTGTTCTGACAGCCATAATGTTTTCAGTTTTCTGTATACGGAGCTGATTATGGGCTTGTTTTTTGTGGGGTGAGTTGACGTTTTTATTAGTACCATTATGGAGGGCATATGCCGCTTTGATCACTTTTTATTAAGGTTTTTGTGAGGCATGTTGAACAAAATACAGCATTCCTGGTAGTGTTTTTTATTTTTATTTTTTACAGCGGTCACCATGCAGTATAACTGACATGCTAGTATTACTCTGCAGGCCGATACGATTACAGCGATACCCAATTTGTATTTTATTATGTTTTACTGTTTTTACACAATAAAAAACACTTTTATTCAAAAAGGAAAACACGTTTTTGCATCGCCATAGTCTGAGAGCCATAACTTTTTATTTTTCTGTGTACGGAGCTGTGTAGGGGCTTCTTTTTTGCGGGATGAGTTGACGTTTTTATTGGTATAATTTTTGGGGGGAAAAGACTTTTTGATCAGTTTTGTAATCCGTTTTTTGGAAGGCAGGTTGAAGAAAATACTGCAATCCTAGTAGGGTTTTTTATTTTTAACAGCGCTCACCGTGCAGTATCCATGACCAGTTAGCTTTACTCTCTGGGTCGATACGATTATGGCGATACCCTATTTATATAGTTTTTAAATTTTGAAGCACTTTAAAAAAAAAAAGTTTTTTTATTGTGTTAATATTTATGCATCGCTGTCTTCTGAGAGCCATAACTTTTTTATTTTTCCGTATACAGAGACATGTAAGGACTTTTTTTTTGCAGGATAAACTGACATTTTTATTGGTACAACTTTGGCATTTTGGCACTTTTGATCGCTTTTTATTCCATTTTATGTGCTGCAGAATGTACAAAAATCTCAATTCTGTGACTATTTTTGTTTTTGTTTTTTACGGCGTTCACCGTTCTGGTTAAATAACATGACAGATTTATAGGATGGGTTGTTACACTCGCGGCGATACCAAATATGGGTACTTTATTTATTTTTGATCTTTTTTTTGGGGCAATTGGTGTTTGTAAAGGGGAAAAGGGCGGTGTACATGTTTAATTTTATTTTTTGTGTTTGTGTTTTACTTTTTTTTTTACTTTTTCACACTTTTTTACTTTTCCCCAGTGGGGATTTGTAACATCAAATCCCCACTGGGGAAAAGCAATCGTTAGATTGCTGTTTGAATAGAAGAACCTGTGCACAGTGTTTACTGCTGTGCACAGGGGCGCCATGGCAACACTGACACCATGCCCACAATGCATTGTGGGTATGGTGACGTCACCAGACTGCCCGGATGCTTTCTGAAAGCATTCGGGGAGTCCGGCAAGAGACCAGCGAGCGGAATTTGCGCCGATCGCTGCGCCGGGTCACAGGCAGCAGGAGCTCACTCCTCCTGCCTGCGGCTTCATTATCGCAGCCATGACAGGCTTCGGTAATGAAGCATTTTTCACCCGCGGCCGGAGCTCACTGATGGGGCATGAAGTCAGCGGTAATTTACCGCTGGTTCCATGTCGTGATCGTGCGCGGTTCGCCCACAAGCCCGCACGATCACCAGGACGCATGCAAACGTCCATTTGCGGGAAGTCACTTACCGCTAGGGCGTATGCATACGTCCAATGTCGGGAAGGGGTTAAGAGAACAACATGTATGAAGTCAAATGCATAATTTTTTTTACTTGGCGCCGACACCACAGTTTTAAATAGATGTAGAATAGTGTAGAATACGACAGATTTTTGGCGCATTACATAGAGCTTAGTGCGCCATAAAATGTTGATACACAGTAGCGGACATTGAGAATATAGTATGTACTGTAAGTAAATATAAGAACAACAAAAGAACACCAAAATAACCCTGAATAAATATTCTCCATACAATATGATAAATTGTATCCCTAAGGAAGTCATGCTATGATAAGTGGTGTTATGTGTCAATTTTTCTTTAGATTGGAGAGAGTGGCCGGCATTTTGTATACAGTGGGTTCTTCTGTATTCTGTTGGGAACTGTCATGTAAGCTTCTGTGTTTGCAAGTATTGGAGGTATGAGGTGTCAACTTTGGTGTTGTGCACTTAGAAGGTGTTAGACAGGTGCCCAATCAAATAGTAGGGGTGTCAGCAATAGGCTATATTGCCAGCACAGTGCAATAGACATAACTGTATTATTGACAACTTCCATAAAAAAAAATATTTTTGTGCAGGTATTATATTAAGGTAGCCACTCACCTCTAACATTGAGGTTGTATGAGTGGTTGCCTATTAGTACTTTGCACCTGTGGAACCCTCCCATTTGGCATTGGAAAGCTGCTTTAAAGAGAACCTGTCACATAGATTATGCCTCCCTTGCAGAGGACAGAACAAGGTAATGTCAGAACCGCTGTTTCCAGCACTGTATCCCTTAATCTGTAAGATGCTATAGGTTTCGAATATTTAATGCACAAATCTGCAGTTTTCAGCCAGAAAATCTACAAGGAGGGAGGGAAGAGACAGAAGCTGAGAGGGAGACATGTTTATGAGAATATGAATATTCACAAGTCTGTGGCCATCCGGAATCCACTGCAAAGCAGGGAGTGCTCGCTCTCTGCTCCGCAGTGGTGTCTTCACCTGTATGCACTACTAGAGGAGTCGCATACAGGTGAAAAGATTGCCCACAGCCAGGGCCGCCATACAGGGGGTACAACCGGTACTCCCATATGGGGCCCGGTGGAATAAGGGGGCCCGCGGCAAGCGGGCCACCTTATTCCTCACGGCAGAGCGGGGCCCGGCGGGGGGCAGCCGCCGAACCAGACTCCGCCGGGCCCCACGGTGTGGGCCCCGAGCTCCTGCGGGCCCCGAAGGCAGTCCTTTCGCTCCCCGGGCCGGCTGCACATCCGGTTCTCTGAACGCCCGGGCCCGGTCCCGAGCGCTCAGAGACCGGCCCGGGAGTTGGGGACTGATTGTCCCCGACTCCCGGGGCTGCGCTTGGTGTCAGCGGAGCACAGCCCCAAACTAGCGCTGTGCTCCGTGATCTCCCGGAAAGGCTGAAGGCGTTAGGTCTTCAGCCTGCCGGCGCCGGCCCCTATGCTGACGTAGGCGGCACGGTGACGTCACTTCACCGCGGCGCCTATGCAGGGCGGCAGGACCGGCGGGAGCACGGAGCGGCCGGGAGCGGGAGCGAGCCTCAGGTAAGTGATGATTTGTTTTTTTTTTTATATATAAAGGGGGCCCCTGACTGCTGCTTATATTAAAGGGGGCCCTGCTGTTTGCCTACAACTAAAGGGGGCCCTGACTGCTGCCGCCTACAACTAAAGGGGGCCCTGACTGCTGCCGCCTACAACTAAAGGGGCCCTGACTGCTGCCTATATCTAAAGGGGGCCCTGACTGCTGCCTATATCTAAAGGGGGCCCTGGCTGCTGCCAATATCTAAAGGGGGCCCTGGCGCTGCCTATATCTAAAGGGGGCCCTGGCTGCTGCCTATATCTAAAGGGGGCCCTGACTGCTCCCTATATCTAAAGGGGGCCCTGACTGGTGCCTATATCTAAAGGGGGCCCTGACTGCTGCCTAAATCTAAAGGGGGGCCCTGGCTGCTGCCTATATCTAAAGGGGGCCCTGGCTGCTGCCTATATCTAAAGGGGCCCTGACTGCTGCCTATATCTAAAGGGGGCCCTGGCTGCTGCCATTTCTAAAGGGGGCCCTGACTGCTGCCCTATATCTAAAGGGGGCCTGGCTGCTGCCTATATCTAAAGGGGGGCCCTGGCTGCTGCCTACAAATAAAGGGGGGCCTGGCTGGGGCCCTTTACAACTAAAGGGGGCCTGGCTGCTGCCTACAACTAAAGGGGGCCCTGCTGTGCCTACAACTAAAGGGGGGTCCTGCTGTGCCTACAACTAAAGGGGGCCTGCTGCTCCCTAACCTCTAAAGGGGGGGCCCCCCTGACTCTGCCTAACCTCTAAATGGGGGCCCTGACTCTGCCTAACCTCTAAAGGGGGTCCCTGACTCTACCTAACCTCTAAAGGGGACTCATGCCTAGGTACCCACCAACCTACCTGGGGCTGGCCTACCAACTTATCCGGCGGGTGTCTACCTACCTAAATAGGGCCTATCTAATTACCTGGGCCCTGCCCATTTGCCTACCTACCGGGTTTAATTATAATTGTTAGGGAGCAGCCCATAGCTGTAGCATTATCTCCAGGGGGGTTAGCCCTCTCCCACCCTCCAACCCCCCTTAGGATAACTAGACCTGTAAGTTATGGCTTGTACTCCCCCTCTCCCACCCCTGGGAAGTTTGTACAGAGGTGTGAATACGTAAAGAGATGCTGGGAAAAAATTTAGGATTCTAAGATAATTTTTTGTGTAATTTCTGCAGGATGAGTTGTGGCCGGGACAAGTCATTTATGGCGGTGTGGAATGGGTGCAGAAGAAAAGGGAATAGAACGACTCAAGAGAAGAGAACGACTCCTCAGATATGACGTCTCTGGTGAGTCCCTGATTTCAGCGGTTATTTTGCTTCTATATTGGGTCAGTGCTGTATTCACTGTAATGTGATGTAACCTGAGCTGGTGTCTGACTCTATGTGGTGGGGTTGTAGGTTATACCTGAGCTGGTGTTGACCTCTATGTGGTCTTCTTATATGGCAGTGTTGTAGTTATACCTGAGCTGGGTTTTCTGACCTTTATGTGGTGTCTATGTGATGATTGTAGGTTATTTCCTGAGCTGGTGTCTACCTCTATGTAGTCTCTTATATGGCAGTGTTGTAGGTTATACCCGAGCTGGTATCTGACCTCTCTGTGGTCTCTATATAGCGGTTTTAGTAGGTTATACCTGAGCTGGTGTTGGACCTCTATGTGGTGGTGTTGTAGGTTATGTCGGCACTGGTATAATGCCAGCGTAATGTGTCCCTGATTGACCCTGTGATAGGAGTTACACTTACTTTCTTGCTGGGTTTATTTTAGAAGGTGGTGAGGTGGGGTGACAAAGGGAAACAGGAGGGGGATAGTGTATGTGGGCTGGTGGGGGTGGATAATGTATGTGGGCTGGTGTGGGGTGGTTATTGTATGTGGGCTGAGTGGGGGGAGTGGATATTGGTATGTGGGCTTGGGGGGGAGTGGATATTGTATGTGGGCTGGTGGGGGTGGATATTGTATGTGGGCTGGTGGGGGGAGCGGATATTGTATGTGGGCTGGTGGGGGAGCGGATATTGTTGTGGGCTGGTGGGGATATGGATGGAGCTACTTAGCCCTGTGTCTATGATATGTGAGACAGACAGACATGTGACCCACTTGCTATTGACTACACAATACAGTTCTTTCTGCACACTGTTTTAAGTGGTAAAATGGCGGCTTATGGTCCGAGGGCCCTTTTTTTTTTGCTGGGGGCGGGGCCATCGGGTTGCTGGGCGGGGTTTTACATGGGGGGCCCCGGTGCTTCAGCTGTATGGGGCCCTGAAATTTCTGTTGGCGGCCCTGCCGACAGCGCCCGGGCCATGGCATCATCCGGACGCTGTGGGCTAACTTGGGATTCAGCTATATACCATATATATGGTATTTTACAGCACCATTAGTTCGAGGGTACTGTACATTCGATGGGGGTTACATATATAACATATGTCAAACAAGTACAATGGTGACAATAAATGACTAACAACTGATACAGAGGGAGAGAGGACCCTGCCCGCGAAGGCTTGCAATCTACAAGGAAGGAGGGACGAGACAGAAGCTGAGAGGGAGACATGTTTATGAGAATATGAATATTCAGGCCTAGAGCCTTTAGTCAGGGTTTGTTCCTGGCTATGACAGTATGTGCTATATATATGACCCCGAAAAGAAAGCTGAAGGTAGAAAACTATGAGAAGAAAGCATTAACTCCTACAGGATGAAACTATTTATGGATTTTTAACTTTTGTCTTTTTCTCCCCGCCTTTCAAGAGTCATAACTTTTTTTTATTTTTCCATCTACCTTGATATATGTAGGCGTAAATTAGTAATGGGAGAGATCAATGGTGGTAACCCATGGGCTGTGCACTAAAGCAAAATTCACACATAACACCACTTATTATAGCATGACTTCCTTAGGGATACAATTTATCATATTGTATGGAGAATATGTATTCAGGGTCATTTTGGTGATCTTTTGTTGTCCTTATATTTACTTACAGTACATACTATATTCTCAATGTCCACTACTGTGTATCGACATTCTCTGGTTATTTTCAACAGGTGTCAGGTATTTAACCCCTTAGAGCCTCATGTATGAAAACTGTCTCGGTCTAAGACTTTCTTTGTTGCCCATAGCAACCAATCAGCGTTACCCTTTATTTTTTCAGGCACATTGAAATGAAGTGAACTCTTATAGACAGTTTTCATACATGTCTCCCTTAATGTCTAAGCTGGTTTTAGACTTGAGGACCAAGCCCTTTTTTTAAAAAATTGACATGTGTCACTTTATCCGGGAATAATTGTTTAATGGTTTTACTTATTCATGTGATTTTGAGATTGTTTTCTCATGACAAATTGTACAGTCATGGCCAAAAGTTTTGAGAATGATACAAATATTAATTTTTACAAAGTCTACTGCATCAGTGATTTTATAATGTGCAATTAGTAGATACTCCAGAAATGTTATAAAGATTGATCACTAACAGCAATTAATAGGCAAATTCAATAGTTGCCTGATAAAAATGAACTTTTTCCCCCCCAAACACACATTTCAACTTCAATTTCAGCCTGCAATAAAAAGGACCAGCTAACAAACATCGTTTCAGTGTGAAAAAAATTGCTCCATTAACTCAGGTTTGGGGTTTGATAGGACAGGGCTGGAGATCAATCAGATCATGAAAATAAGAAATCACACCAATGGACACTTTAAAAGTGAGGCTGGTGCTTGGCATCACTTGTTTTCTCTTTTCTGTTAAACCATGGGATATCTCTAAAGATACACGTGCAGTCATCAATGCACTGCATCCAGCAAAACTGGCCCTGAACAGGGAAGAGTATCGCAGCTAGAAAATTGCACCTCAGTCACAATCTATCCATCCATCAAGGAATTCAAGAGAGAGATACCATTGTTGCCAAAAAGGCTTCCAGGGCTCCCAGAAAGACCAGCAAGGCCAGGACCGTCTCTTAAAAGGTGTTTCAGCTTCGGGAATCGGGCTTCCAGCAGTGCAGACTTGCTCCAGGAAAGGTGAAGCAGGGCAAAGTGTATGAGTGCATCTGCCCACGCACTGTGAGACGGAGACCCTCATGGAGCCAAGGCCTTGTGTCCAAGGAGGGCACAAAGAAAGGCCACTTCTCCTCTCAGAAAAAAACCATCAGGGTACGGACTGATAGATTTTTTCTGGCCAAAGGTACAGGAGTGGACTGCTGAGATTTGGGGTAAATTCATTTTTTCTGATGAACCCTTCCGAAGATTTTGGAACATCTGGAAACCAGCTTGTTCGGGAGAAGACAAGGTGAGGCGATACCAACCGATCTTGTCTCATTCCAACTGTAGAAGCATCCAAAACCATACATGAGTTGGGTTGCTTTCTCAGCCAAGGAATCGGCTCTCTAACAGTCCCTTGCCTTAAAAACACATCCAAGAATAACGAATGGAACCATAATGATATCCTCCAAAAAGCAACTTCTCCTCAACCGTTCCAAGAGCCAGTTAGGGTGATCAACAATTGCCCTTTTCCACATGATGGAGCACCTTGCCAAAGAAGCAATGATGAGTAACTAAATGGCTCAGGGAACAAAAACATAGAGATTTTGGGTTCCAAGCCAGGCAACGCCTCACCCAGATCTTAATCCCATTGAGTGAACTTTATGGTCAAACATCAGAGAACAGGTGGACAAACACAAACCAAAAAAATGTGATCAAAAGCAAGCATGATTGATTGCAAGAAGGACTGGCTAACAGTCTGATTTGGTCCCGAAGTTTTGATTGAGAGCATGCCAGGAGAATTGCAGAGGTCCCAAAGAAGAAGGGTTCAACACTGCAAATATTGACTTGCTGCATTAAACACTCAATCTAACTGTCAATAAAAGCTTTTTGTTAATCATAAAAAAAGATGATTGCACTGTATTTCCTAGTATGTGATAAAAACAGTCTGACAAACACACAAAAAAACCATAGGGCAACAGATCATGAGAATATAATTTTGTGTCATTCTCAAAACTATGGGCCCGACTGTACTTTAAGTTATCAAAAAAATTTTGGTTGAAACAATCCTTGGTTAGTGACACAAAAAAAAAAAATTGTGAAAAAAAAATTCCATTTTCAAAGTTTAGAAATTTCTGCGTGTAAGACAGATAGTCATACCCAATAAAATAGTAAACAATGGACATCTACAATATTTCTACTTTATGTTGACTTTATTTTTTAAACAATATTTAATTTTTTAGGACATTTGGTGGGAATCTAAAATTTTGTAAGCAACATTTTAAACATTATCAAGTAAAATTTGCAACAACATATTTTTTTAAGGACCAGCCAGTTCTGAGACACCTCCCCTAACATGAACTCTATAAACTGCAACACCCTTTCAATTATTACAAAACAGTCAACTTAAAAATGTGTTAACCCTTTAGATGTTTCACAGAAATTAAAGCAAAGAAGGTGAAATTTCAAAATTTCCCTCTTTTTTTTTTGTAGATGTTCAATTTTTATCTATTATTTACTGGAATACAGTAAACGGTAACAGGAAAATGCAACTCAATAATGATTCCCCTGATTCTGTCGTTTTTAGAGATATCCCATATGTGGCCCCAATGCACTATTTAGCTCAATCCCTCAGAAAGTAAAAGGATGCACCTCCAGAAAATTATTGGAGTCCTCAATTTCATAAGACTAAAATGTAATAAATAACCCTAAAAAGACCTAAGGAATCCTAGAGAAAAGAAACCCAAAATTTGTTAAATGATTTCTTCCAAGTTCGGCAATACCCTATATATGGGTGTTAACTGCAGTTTTTGGTCACATGGCAAGGGTGTACAAGGTAGGGATGCCGCCATTTGGCTTTTGGAATCACAGATTATTGGTGGGTGCCATTTCGCTATTTGCAAAGCCCCCCAAATTACCAGACAGATCAGGTGAAACCCTTCAGGATATCATCAATGGTCTTTGGTGCAATTTGGGCACACAGTGTTTCCACAGTTTACATAATCTAAATTGCTGATAGCATCTCACACACCCCGTCATGCAAGGATAACAATTAGATGATAAAAAACTGCATATTAACTTAATACCTGTTCACAAAAACCTGTGTTTTTGTCTGTAAATTGTTAGTGTAGGGATTTGCAAGACATGAGGACCATTGATGCCGGTGACAAGCTTGCATACCGAGGCCCCTGTACCAACTAATACCTAAAATTTTCAAAATTTTTCCAGTATTTTATATTTTTTTAATATCTGCCCAAGAATGCTTGGGAGCTGGAGTAGACTAGCCTTAGTATTGATTTTTTACACCCAGAAAGAGCTGGTCATGCCCGCCAAATCTAAATAGTGTGGTCAACACTAATAGTATTAAAGCCATCGTTGGGTGATACCACACAAATCTGTATTTTATGAGCACCCTACAGTATCGCCTTATTACAAATGCAATTAAAGTAACCAGCAACCACCCCCGCCTCAGCATTGATGGTATACGCGATGGTGTTTAAAATAGAGTATTTTTATGCACTTGTGGAAATCTCGCCCAAGCATTATACCATAAAACCTGAGTGCTTTTCTGCAAGCTGGAGTAAACAGGATATTAAGAGGAAGTGCAGTTTATTATATTATTATCATCTAATAAGTCCCCAGCAGTGGGGTGTGTGAGGCTTCTGCACCAGTAAATGAATCTGCACCTGTTAAATTATCCCAGGTTATGATATAGGCAGAGATATCCTGCTACAAGGGTTCATTGAGCTGTGAATATGGCCTAAAAGTTATAGTGTTTTTTGAGTTAGTAATGTCCCATTTTTGTGTATTTCTCCTGCTTGTTTACTTAAGTTTCTCTAGTTACCAACCACCTCACTCTGCTCAGCCCTGGCGTCGCTCCCTGATGTTTTATGTATACACCACGGCTAGAAGGACTCCGTTTTGGATCTGATTTGGATCTGAACAACGCATTCAAAAGCAGTGCGTCAATTGCATCCAAAACGCATCCAACACGCAGGTGGTGTTTGGATGCGTTTTGGCTGCAGTAGAAACGCACTCTAGAATTTTAAATAGGGCGCTTGCTGCGTTTTTCGGATCAAGAATTGACATGACAATTCTTTGAAAGGAACCCAAAAGACGCATCAGAAAGACGCATGTATACATGCATCAGCGATCACTCGTCTGAACACTGATGCATGTTTCATATTGAAAGCAATGGAAACCACACTGCATATTGTTAGATGTGTGTCTGGGTCCAATTAGGGCCTGAAACACGGATCCAAACACACATCTAAAAACAGATCTAAAATCGGATCCAACATGCCATGTGAACATACCCTTATTAACAGTACCGTAACTGACAAACTTTAACCCTTCAGAGCACTGTAGCCTTCTGCCCTGCTGTTTAGGTCAATCTGTTGGTGGGGTCGGGGAACAAGGGAAAAGGATTAAGGCCCCTACTTGGCTTAGAAATTATCCCTGTAAACCCAAATTACCAGATCCCACTCACCCTGATAAGGGCGACCCCTTCACCATCCTGTTCCCTGCACACACTGTACGCTACAATAGTCCCAGAGCAATATCCCATCTGTGCCCATACAGTTCTCCTCAGGGAACTTAAATAATAGCCAAAGGACAAGAAAAATAAGCCCAAATTTGATAACTAGCCTTTAAACACATAGGGCTGTATAGGTAGAGGGGAATGCCCCTGATACCAAAAAATGGAGGTTAATGGCATATGGCCCAGTGGGGGGATAACATATGGCTTCTCCAATATGGCAAACCCAGCATTCCTGGGTTTAAACTGCCTCCTTAAATAGCTCATATTAAACCATACTTGCCAACTGTCCCGGAAATAGGGGAGATTTCCCGGACCCCCAGAAGCAGCACAGGGGAAGCATCATCAGACACTGCCCTGACTCCACTGAATGCAATGACCACCGGGCAGCTACACTGCGTGCACAGTGTGATTGATGTGTGAGGCAGGCAGGAAAACTATTTCTCCTGTGCTCTGCTTCCTTCGCTCTGCTTCCTCCCACCCTCCCCTCTGTACAATGTTAGGCGACTCGGAGAGGAGGATGGAGGAGGAGAGCCACCAAACCACAGCCCTCACATCACTGCTGGGCAGCAGAAGACAATGTGTCCAGCAGGCTTTCTGGAGATCATAGGAATTTTTTAAAAGCTATCTTTTCCATCCTACTCACCGAACGTATATTCTGACTCCGCTCTGCTGTCCCCACTAAGTGCTCTCCTCTCTTCCTCCTTTCCCCAGAAAAACCCTCATCCTGCAGGGCAGTGTGACCCCCACCACCATATACAGAGAGCAGGAAAGTGAGACTCTCTTAATTCTTTTAGTTTTGGGTCACAATGTGCTGTGGCCCCTTATGGTACCTTGTGGTACCACTGAATGAGCCATATGTGTATATATAAAAAAAAGTTCTTTGTGGGTTGGAATTGGGAAAAAAACACAATTATGCAATTTCTTTGGAGGTTTAATTTTTATGGAGTTCATTGTGTGGTATAAATGACATGTTATGTATGTTCTGCAGATCTGAACAATTTTTGTGATAAGAAATATGTCTACTTTAGGTCAAGTTCACAACTGGTGTCAGAGGTTCTGTTTGGAACCTCCGGCACAGAGGTGAAAAATTTAAGCTAGGGGATCTGTTCACTGCGAACACCAATGGCGCCCAATGGATCCTATTAATTACAATGGGTCCGTCAGGTTTCCACTGTGGTGTGTGTAGTTGAGATGGAAGAAATAGTTTATGCGCTATTTTTATCGTTTCAATGACGGACACTATGGCCGAAATCTGATGGAGCCATGGCTGAAACCTCCAACTCAGAGGTAAACCAGGCCTTAAAGGGGTGATTCAAAAATACTAATAGTTTGAAAGTCCGTCAGGGATGATTTAAAAATAAAATATTTAACTTGTAAACCCACTAGCTCAAGTGTCACAGTAAGTCCTGGTGCAACCAATTACAGGCCACAGCAGTGAATTAGAGAATGAACAGTGTCATCATCAGCTGGGATCACCTGGACGCAACACTGTAATAAGCAGGTTTATAAGGTTTTTTTTTGTATTTTTAATCCTCCCTGATGAACTGACTGGCTGTTAGGGGATGGACAATGCACAGAATATTATTCTGGGGGACACAGGCAGCAGCTATTCGACGTCCAAGAAAGCTGGGTGGCAGCAGACCCCTCAATCAGCTTTCTTCCAGAGCCGTTACACAGTTGGGTGCAGTAGATGTGATCTTTTTATGACGGGGTGTGGCTTCATATAAAGAAGGCAGGGTTCATGCAAATTTAGGTGCGGCACGTGTTGCGTGCCGCAGCACTGGATCTCCCTGACATCCACTTTCAAAAGTTGTCAAGTATACTTAAAACCCTGCTATAAGTGGGGTCTCCGGCAGCCCGCAAAAATGATTGGTGCAAAGGACCACCTACCCCTATAAAAAAAGTATATAGAAACAAATGACTGCAAAGCATCTATAGAGGCATTGGGAACAGTCCTGGAGACACAGAAAACCTCTTCCTGTCACATGATGCCAGTGCCCGGTTCTATTGCATGTGCTCCTGTGTACACAGTATGAGACTACACTTTCTGTTTAAGCCGGAAGTCGTCATAACGTTGCCAGGAGATAGAGCCAAACTATTGGCCACCTCCTCGCACCATTTTCCAGTCAGATTACAAACAATTCGTTTCATCTGACTGTAATGAAATGACAAATTTAGCAGGATTCGTCTTTAGTCCTTTGTCCGAGATGATGTACCCAAGGAAGGGCAGGCTGGTCTGTTGGAAGATATACTTCTCCAGCTTGGCGTAAAGTCAATTGTTCGTTAATGACCTTAGCACCTTGCGCACATGAGTAGGATGAGATTCTGGATCGGGCGAGTAGACCAGGATGTCATCCACATATGCGATGACACTTGAATGTAGGAGATCCTGTAAAATGTAATTTTCAAATTCTTGGAAGACCGCCGGGGCATTGCACAGACCGAAGGGCATTACCAGGTACTCAAAATGCCCGGCCATCTTTCACTTGTCACCTTCATGGATTTGAACAAGATTATAAGCCCCCTGCAAGTCCATGGAGACAGTCAAAAAGCTTGTAATAAGTTGCAATGGATGCCACTTTTTCATGGTTATTTTGTTGAGACCACAATAATTGATACAAATATGAAGCGAGCCGTCTTTTTTTTTCTACAAAGAAGAACCTGGCACTGAAAGGAGGAGAAGACTTTCGGATGAACCCCTTCTTTAGGTTCTTTCATGTATAGGCCAATATGGCCTGAGTCTCTGGCGTAGACAATGGGTAGACCCTGCCCTGGGGAGGACTAGTACCGGGTAGCAGGTCAATAGGCCAATCATAACGGTGATGAGTAGGAAGGGTCTCAGCCTACTTCACAGAGAAGACATCTGCAAAGTTCCGATGCTGGGCAGGCAAACCCAGCAGTGGCTTGCGGGGCGTCAGTGGAGAAGTGGGGTGCATTGTGCAAAGTGCCACTAAGAAGCGAGACTGGCAGTCTTGTCCCCAATGTGTGACTTCACCCATCTTACAGTTGAACATGCGGACATGGCACTGCAGCCACAGGAATCCCAGGAGAATTGCTGAGGAAGAACAGGGTAGCATGTAGAATGTGATCTTCTCCTTGTAAAGTGCCCCCATGTGATGAGACACAGATTCAGATTCAAGACGTTCTCCACTAACAGAGGAGACAGCCAGAGATTTGTCTAGGTGGACCACCGAGAGGTGATAGTTAGTCATCTGGGAAGTATCCATGAAATTCCTAGCTGTTCCAGTGTCCAGAAAAGCAGAAGCTTGAAACAAGATTTCAGAACTGGTCAAGATTTGCAATAGCATGGTCAGACGTGGAGAGGGATTAATCACATCTAGGGACGCCTCTCCCACGTAGCCTAGGTGAGTGCGTTTCCCGGACGCTGCGTGTAATTCCTGCGGAAGAGCTCAGGACTGGCACAGTAGAGGCATATATTCTCCTTATTTTGACGGGACCATTCTTGCTGGGTCTGGTGGGCTCTGTTCACTTGCATGGGCTCTTTGGCAGGAGACAGCGAAGGAGGAAGTGTTGGCCTTTGAAACACAAGAGCAAGATGAGGCAGACGGCACAACAGGACTAGTTCGCATTCTTGATGGAGCTCTTCCTGTCTTTTAGCAAAGCACACGTCAATATGAGTTGTCAAGTGGATTAGGTCACTCCTGGAAGACAGAAGGTCCCAAGCAGACTGCACGTCTTTTATTATGCTGTAGAGGCCCTTCTTATATGTGACTCTAGGGCTGTGTCATTCCAGGACAATTCTGAGGCAAGAGTACGGAATTGTACAGTGTATTCCCTGACAGAGGAGTCCCCTTGACGCAGGTGGGGGAGTGTGGTCGCAGCAGACGATGGTAGGCCATCAGTTCCACGTGCATGGTCCACTGTGAAATGAACCCCTTGCAGCCTTTAGGATCTCCATCAAACTTCTTTAGCATAGACAGTCGCAGTTTGGATCTGACGTACGACACTGGAGCAATGAAGGCAGGTGGAGACACAGTCGATGGTTGCTGTTGTTGGGTTGCTAGGAGTTGCTATATAATGGCGGTCAGTTATTTGAGTTGCTATGCCTGATGAGCAATCTGTTGTAACTGCTGAACAACAACCTTGGTGATATCTGAGATATTAGACAGAGGCACCTTGGCAGGATCCATGGCCGAATTCAGCTGTTACAACCTCTGGTATTCGATCCACTGGATCACCGCAAGTGATGGAGTAAGCCCTCTAGGGAACAGAGTCTAAGGGGTCACTGGTTTTCCTAAAAGCCTACTGCCAGCCAGGATGGATTCGCTTTGGCAGGTGACCAGTGGGTTGCTAGCCCTTGTACAACTTCCTGCAGTGGTGGCCGAGGTGTACGCAGTACAAAATCACAAGGTAGGCTTTTAGTCAAGAGCAGGCAGGAAGGTCGGGGGGCGGGTCAAAGTTTTGTGTCAGGATTAGGCAGGAGGAACTGGTACACGAAATGATCAGGAACAACAAGGAAATACTTTCCCAACAGGCAACTAAGGGCACTATGAATCCCAGCAAGGAAGTCAGGGGTAGGCTGGGTGATATAGGACCAGCGCCTGGCAATTATCCAATTACCAGTGCGCTGGCCCTTTAAATTTCACACAGCCACCGCAAGCGTCTTAGGGAGCGAGTGAACACTCCCGCCCGAACAATGAGGAGAGGTAAAAATATCCCCAGTTTTTAAAGGCTGGAGTGAAAACCGGCCCCATATTTGGGAAAAGGGACACCCCAAACATGCTGCACCTGTTGCAGGGTCTGCAAGTGGGGCTGTGATTCACATGTTGGGTTGTGGGTGTACTCAAGCACCTGTAACAGTTTGCCTTTTTTAAGTTTTTAAAAAATGAAACAAAGAGATAAAGTATGAACCCACCCTCAATATATGCTCCTAATGCTTTGAGGCTGGGTTCACATGTTAAATTTTTGTTGTGGTTTTTTAACTGCATCAAAAACTCAAGCAGTAAAAAATGCAAGGTTTTTTTAATGTAGTTGGTTTTTGTAACAAAAGATTTGGGAACATGGTGAAAGAATTTTCAGGGTTTTCCCTTCTTTAATAGCTCTAAATACATTGTGTTCTATTTTGTTCTTAAGAGCTAAGAAAATCTTATATCTAAGATGGGCGAATTTCCAGAAAATTTGGTTCGTTCACTTCGCCAAATTTCTGGCAAAAAAATAAATTCGTTTCCGAATTACTGCGGGACGAATCACGTTTAAAAAAACAGCTTTTTCCAGGCTGCACAAGCCTGCAGGGGGCTAGAAGTTGTGCCCGCTTAAAAATAAAGCGAGGGGGCTTGATTTAGTCTTCAAACAAAGTTGTGTTTTTAGATGACACGCAAAATGACTGGCCCTCTTAGAAATTTCTTATCAAAAATTCCCTGGGCATTTTTGAGGCAAAACTGACCAAAAAAAAGAAGGGGGGAAAGTAGCCTGATAAAGTCAGGCACGACACTAAAAAAAAAAAAGCTGAGGGCTCGTGGCAACATCATGACAGAGTTGGGGGAAATTTTACGGCGGGGGGGGCCCCCCACGCAGCATGAGGTCAAGAGTGGCACAAAGACAATCTGGAGGGGGCAAAAAAAAAGAGTAGGGGCCAAAGATGGACAATGAACAGTGTATTGAGGCATCAACAGCAGCGCAGCATGGGTCAGACAGTGGGGCCCAATGACATTCTAGAGGGGGCAAAAAAAAAGGGGTAGGCCACAGAGTGGCCAATACACAGTTGTAGGTCATGGCACAGCCACAGCACAGCATGAGGTCAACAGGGCAAATGAAAGGGTGAGGTCACGGCATCAGCCACAGCAGCAGCTTTTAGGTCAGACAGTGGCACAATGACGTGTGTAGGTTTTCAGCAGCAGCCCAGCAGCAGCATAAAGGTCGGGACAGTGGAAAAATTTAAACCCCGTGTGTGGGTTAAAGGCCCAAAAAACCATAGCAGCAGCATGGGGGTCAAACAGTGGCAAAATGCCCCCAAGTGTGTGGGCACGGCATCAGCCACAGCACCCGCAGGGGTTTAAACCCAGTGGCACAAAGGGAACAGATGTGGGTTCACGGCAGCAGCCACAGAGCAGCATGGGGTAAACCCAGTGGCACAATGACACAGTGGTTTAGGTCAGGCGGCAGCCAAAAGCAGCAGCATGAGGTCAGACATTGGCAAAAATGCCCACAGGGGAGGGGGTCCCCGGAAAGCAGCCACAGAAAGCAGCATGAGGTCAGACAGTGGCAAAAATAACATTTTTGGGGGGGGCAAAAACGGGAGTAGGCCAAAAGAGTGGGACAATGACACAGGGGGTTGGAGGAAACCCCGGAAACCCAGCCCACAGCAGCAGAATGATTTTAAATCCCAGGGCACAATAAACCTTTCTGGAGGGGGGCCAAAAACAGGAGGTAGGCCACAGAGTGGGACAAAAGGGGGAACCAAAAAAGGGGAGGATAAACGGGAAAAGCAGCCCAAAACGGGGCCAAAAAGGGGAAATTTTAGGTCAGACCCCAAGGTTGGGCAAAGGGGCCCCATTTCTGGAGGGGGCCCAAAAACAGGAGTAGCCCACAGAGGGGACAATGACACAGTGGGGAAAGGTCACGCGGGAGCCACACAGCAGCATGGGGTAAGAAAGTGGCACAAGGGAAAATTCCTGGAGGTTCCCCTTTAAAAAAAAGGAGTAAGGCCCACAGAAGTGGGGGGCAAAGGGGACAAAAAAGTGTGGGAAGGCCAAAACCCCAAGGGCAAGGGAAAGCCAAAAAAAGGGGCCAAGGGAAAAAGCAAGGGGGGTCCCAGACGGGGTGGGGCACAATGACATTCTGGGGGGGTGGGGCCAAAAAACAGGGGATAGGCCCACAGAGTTGGGACAGGGGCAAAAAATGGTTTGTGGGTCCCCGGCAACACCCAAACAGCAACCCCGGAAATGAGGTCAGAACGGGTGGCACAAAGAACAGTGTGAAAATTGGTCACGGCAGCAGCCACGCAGCAGCAAAAGGCCCCAAAACTGGCAAAATTTAACTTTCAGGAAGGGCCCCAAAAAACAGGGAAAGGTTTAGGCCCACAAAAAAGAGGGGAAAACAAAATAAAACGGGGGGAAAAAAGGTGGAGGGGGCCCCGGCGGGGGCGGGGCAGAAAATGAGGTAGAAAAAGTGGCACAATGACATTCTGGAGGGGGAAAAAACAGGAATACCCCACAAAATGGGCCCTTTACACGGGTGTGAAAGGTCATGGCAAGCAGCCACAGAAAGCAGAAATGGGTCAGCAGTGGCAAAATTTAAACAGAGTGTGTAGGTTCACGGATCAGCCAAAAGAAAGCAGCATAAGGTCAGACAGGGCCCAAAAGACACGTGTCCCAGGTCACGGCAGCACCACAGCAGCAGCATGGGGTTTCAAACAGTGGCACAATGACATTTTTGGAGGGGGCAAATCCCTTGGAAGGAGGCCACAGAGTGGCACAATGACAGAGAGTGGGGGTTTGGACGGCCCGGCAAGAAAGCATGGGGCATACAGGGGGCCAAAAAGACAGATTTGTGGGGGGTGGGTTGGCAAAAAACAGCCCCTGGTAAAAAAAGGTTGGTGGCAGATGGAGAAACTGTCAGCAGAGGGTGTGGGATCAGGGGGGGTTTCCCGGGCATAAAGAATAGGGGCCCTGAGGCAGGTATTTTTACCCAGACTCTTTTTCTCACATTTTGGGGGGGGTGAGGCGTCATGGCTGATGTACCCTTGACGCCAAAGGCCAATTGGTGTGGGGAAAATCCGGGGCCGGAAATCCCCCTCCTGTTTCCCAATTTTTTTTTGGAAAAAAGGGTCAGCCCGTTTCCCACATTTTCCCGTGACAAGCGTTTTTCCCTTGGGGGAATTCACAAAATTGGCCCCCGCCGCACTGAACACCCGCTCTGAATGCCCACTCGGGGCCCAAAGGGGGCAGGAAAAGCTTCTCCCACTGCAAACCCTTCGGCCAATTTTTGCGGCCACACACCCCTTTTTTGGGCCTGCCCAGTAGCCAAAGGGGATCTTCTAACTGGGGTGGCAGAGTGTTTGTCCAATAGGCCAAAACCCCCCTGTTTTTTTCGGGTCGGTTTCCAGGTCCTGCTGCGTTTTGGGGGACCCCCCCCTCACTAGGGGGGGAAAAGGGAAAAGGCTGCTCATCAGTAAACCTCCAGACTTAGGTTGCTGCTGTGGAGCTGGTACTGCTCCTCCCCCCCCACCTTCCCCCAGCAGCTGGGGCCCTGAGAAACTGAGCGCTGAAAAACCCCCCCCGGCCCAACCCTGTCGGGAGGGGGGACGATGCCCGCACTTTAGGGCAGGGGCCAACTGACAAACGGAGGATTTCCCTATAGTTTTTTGAGTTTTTTCCTCCCCCCCAATAGTTTGGGAAAAAGGCCCCCTTTTTTGGGACCTGAAAAGAGGGCCAATGGGGTGGAGAGCCAAAAGTCATCCCTCGGGCCGAGGGTGACTATTGGGCTGTCACTACCAGGCAAATTTCAGAAAAGCTGCAGGCCATCCCAAAAGTGACCCCCCGAGGGCTCCCCCTGCCTCCATCTCCACTGTAAAAACTTCCCCCCGTTTTTCTTGGGCCCATCTGCCTCGTTTTTCCCTCATCTCCTTTCTACCCCTCCAGCTGCTCCTGCCCTCCTCTCTTGCCACCTGGGTAAAAAAATCCACTCTTTTCACCAGACAATGCTTCTGCCCCAAAATTCCTCCTCCTTCCCCCTCCTTTTTCAGTCCCCCCCCGGACTAAATGGGGCCCGGAGAGGGGTATCGCCACTCTCCAGTCCCCCTGCCCAGACAGTTTTTTCCAGCACCTTTTTTTCCAGGACATGAAGCTGGAATGACTTTTATTCATCCCCGTATCCTGGCGACTGACAAATAATTTTCCCCTCCTCAAGGGCCCCAAAAAAAAAACAGCAGGTGTCGCGCATGAGCTGCCACTGCTGACATCAAAGTTACACGGGGAGTACTCCTGCCCCGCCGGTCATAAAAAAAAATCTTTAAAAGGGCCTATCTCTTTTTAAACCCATTCGGTCCAACATGGGGCGGGCGGGAAAATTTCCCAAAGGGTGGAAACACCCGCATACCCAGAGTGTGTTTTTTAAAGGCCGTTCCCCCTTCCCCCACTTGCAACTAAAGAGGGGTTTTCCCCTGGCTTTGTAGGAATGGATGAAGGGGCATGCACATTTCCTGGCCTTTTTTCAAAATCTTTTTTGAAGATCGGTGGAAGACTTCGGGAAACCCTTTTTTAAACAACCAAAAATTTGAACATGTGCGCCATGAAAGGGCGCATGGCCCACCCCCCAACCTCGGTGCGCGCAAAACCCTTTTTCCCCCCATTTCCTCCCCAAAAGGTTCCGATTTGCATTTGGGCGCGGAAAAAGGGCCATAAAAATCGTTTTTCTTGCTAAATTAAACCCGGGAGCAGTTCCTCCCCTGTGTAAACACCCGTTCGCCAGGCAACCCCAGTGTTAAACTGCTGACACCGCTTTTCCCCACCCCAGTGGAAATTTTGGAGCATTACTTGGGGGAGGCTGAATGGGGGTTTGGTGGGGGTGGAGGAGGGGGGGAAAATTGGGCCCGGCAGGACCCGCATTTTGACAAACGTGGAGGAGAAAGCGGCGTCCTCCTTCCAAGTTGTTGGTGTGCCTGGGCCGGAAGCACATTCACCCAGTGGGCCAAAAAGGAAAATTTTCTGGGCCCCTGCCCAAATTACAGCCCCAAAGACTTCCGCGCTCCCGTGCACCTGGAACAAACCGATAAGCTCAAGGACTGGCCCCCTTCGTTTTTACAAATTTTTAAAGAATGCTGGACCCCCCTTTTTTGGAAAAAGAAATTACAGCTTGGAACTCCCATCCCCGGCTCGGAAACAAGCCATTGGGGTTCTTTTGAACGGGGGCAGAGCCCCAACCTTTGGAAAGGGGGGGACTGAAACACCAACAACTTGGACAGGAAACGGTCAGTTTTCCTGCACCTTGGGAAAATTTTTGGGCCCAATACTTTTGTTTTTTTTGCAATCCCCCCTCGCGAACGACCCCCGGGTGTCATGAAGGTAGCGAGGACAGAGCATCTGGACCGGGAGAGGATTCAAAAGAAACAGCCCCCTTTTCCTGCGGGAGGTGGGGGAACCCCTTGCGGGCTGAAATTTGGAAATGCGTGCCACGGGCCGCTGCGCAACGGTTGCTGGGGGTGGCAGGAGGGAAACCACCACATCGGGGCCCAACTTTTTCTCCCAGGCCCCCGGGAAAGGAAAACGCTGCATGGGACGCGGGGCCGGGGTGCCAACATTAGCTCCCTGGGCCAAACCCTTTACTTTCGCCTACAGATTCGACATATACCCATATTCGGCCCCCTCCGTGTCCTTACAAAGAACTTCCAAACCCGCCGAGTATCGGATTTTACTCCAACCCCCTTTTCCCCACTGGATTGGGCTACGCCCCGCCGCCCCTCGCTGACCCCTGTGCTGCTACTTTCCCTTGGGCCTGCTAAACGGGGTTTTTTTCCCGTGGCCCCCTTGGCTCCGGACCTCACACTGCCCGGCCTATCCTGCTGACTTTACGGCCCAAAAATACCCACTTTCCTGCTGCGCCCTGCCTGACGCGCCAAACTACGCCCCCTTCTCCCCCGACGATGATTAACCCTTGCCTCACCCGGCTCCCAAGGGGGTCGGCTACATCATATCTATTTGGTTTCATCGTCACTGCTGTCCAAATCACCGGTCTTTTATCAGAGGCTGCCCCTCACAAAATTTAAACCCCCCATGGGCCCCTCTCCCAAAATCTATACTTTGCCGTCTACGCAAGAAGCAGGGGAAAATTGGCCCCCTTTTTTTGCGCCAAGTACCTGACTGCCCCTTTTCCTTTAAATTGTTTTATCCCCCCCTATAAAGTGGCGCTTGACCCCAAACCCCCATAGTAGAATCTCTGGCTGGGGAAAAGGGTGGGGCAGAGGCGGGGTTTAGGACAGGTGAGGGCCCGCTTTACCTGCTCCCGGGCCCCTCCAACTAAGGTTGTGTTTGAAAACCCTTCCCCCCCCCACTTTGGCTGGGGTTGTCCAAAATGTCCCTCTGGGAGAAGTGGGTGACCTATCAACCCCAAACAAGAACTCTTGGGTTTTCTATTCCCGCACACGGCCCTAGATAAAAGCGGCAGTTTGGCCTCACCGAGGGACCCGGGGCTGCATGTCCCCTTACTGTGCTGGGGCCTGGCCCCGGAATGTTTGTGCCTCTGCCACTCCCCCAGGGGGAAGAGCCTGCCAAACCCCTCTTTTCTGACATACTGTTTGTTTTAAAAAAGTACAAAACCTGTTTGATTTAAGATATCTGTATAAGATAAATACACACCCGAAAATTTTACTCCCCAAAAGAACCCAGTAACAAGCTTGGTAACCCTTGGGTATAAATTGCGCTCCACAAATGGGGGAGGAAAAATTTTACTTTTAAGTGCCGTTTAAAAACTCTGTGTATTTTACTAAAAATAAAAGCACAAACAGGCTTAAATTTAAACCCTTTGGATATGAATTTAAAGCTACAGAAAATTTTTTCCCGTTCGGTTTAAAAAAAAAGTTTCCTTTTAAATGAGTAAAACTGCAAAACAAAGCTTAATTTAAACCCCCGGAAATTTTAAAATTTCGCCAAACAATTGAGCAACCAAAAAACTTTCAGCCCTTTTTACATGTTAAATGCGTGTTTTTTTAAACCCACACAACAAGAAAAAAAATTGTAATTAACCTTTGCTTGTGAATTATGGTACAGGAAAATTGTAATTTTTGGCGGTGAAAAAAAAGGTTTCCCTTTAAAATCACCACACACCCCGAACAACGCTTAGTTAACCCCTGGGGTAAATTGCGCAAAAAAATTAGCACCCCCAAACTACTACTTTTTAGCGTGTTACAAAATTTCGTTGGGTTTTTTTTTCCCAAAACAACAAGAGAAAAAAAAATTTTAATTTTAAACCCTTTGCTTTTGAATTAAACTACAGGGAAAAATTTTAATTTTTTTGGGGGTGAAAAAAACAGTTTCTTGGAGTCACCACAGCAAAAAAACAATGCTTAATTAACCCCCCCGGATGTAAATTGGGGCAAAAGAAAATTTAGCAGACCACAAACTACTAGCTTTTTTAAACGTGGTTTCAATTTGCGTGTTTTCTACGCAAAAACAAAAGAAAAAAATTGTAAATTTAAACCCTTTGCTTGGGAATTATGCTACAGGAAAAAATTTTTGGGTTTTAATTTTTTTTGGCGGTTGGGAAAAAAAAAGGGAAAATAAAAAAAGGGTTTTTTCCTTTTCTGGGAGTTTTTTAAAAATTTTTTTAAACACAGCAGAAAAAAAAAACTTAATTAAACCCCCGGAATGTAAAATTTCGCCAAAAAAATTGAGCACCAAAAATGAATGATAAACTGTAAAAAAAAAAACGCTGTTTCTTAAAATGAATACCAAAAGGAACTGGCTTAGAACCCCCTTGGATATTCAATGTGCTTGGGGAGCAGATAAAACATTAAAATGAAAATTCACAGCAAATGGGCCCACACTGGACTTCGGGTCCAAAACCCCAAAAAATTTAGAAATAGAACATTTTAAAAGAAGCAGTCTCTGAGACAACTGAGACACCCCAAAAAAAATCGCTGTTAAAAATAAATTCTTCAGTAACAATCCCGCCCCCGGGAGCACCTTTCCCGATCATAAGTAAGGAGTGTGAAGGGTCCCCCCTTCCCCCCCGGCTTATAAAAGTGCCGGGGTGACGTCACAGGGAAACCCGCCGGTCCTCTGATTGGCTTTTACTCTTTCACATTTCATGCAGGGTATGTTTTTCCCTTTTTTTTGCCCCAGTAAAAGCCATGTGTTCGCAGGCCCCTTTTAAAACAAACAAAAACACAAAATTTGTTCAACCCCGAAGTACCCCAAACTTCGAAATTCGTTTTAAAAAACCAAAGTTTTCCCCGAAATTCGAAACAATTCCCCCTTCGTTAGAAACATTTCGCCCAAAAACTACTTTAATTCCTGCTTTTGGGACACAAAACTTTTCCCCTTTTTACTGAAACCCCCTGTCTCTGGTTTTTAAAAGGCTGCCTCATGCCCTTTTGTGTTTTTTTATCTTGAAAAAAATTTTTTTAGATTTTCTTACTGACAAACTTTAAAACCCCTTTTAAAACTCTGAACCCCTACAAACCCCCGTTGTGAGGGGTGCCTAGTCCCTTTTTCCTGGGGTTCCCTTCCTAACAAGCACCCCCCTGAAAAGGGGGAACCCCTTAAACTAACCTCTTCCTGAGCCTTTTCCCAGTAAAAAAGGGTGCCAAAAAGGACAAAAAACAAAACAACATAAAACAAATAGAGAAGGGGGCCCAAATTTTCCAAGTTCCCCAAAAAGGGCATGAAAAATTAAACCAAAAGACAAAAGGGAAAAATTTCCCAAAACCAAAAAAATCCAAACAGCAAAATCCAAACAAGAAGCACAAATAGCTAGGACAACCCCAAGCAAAATTTCAAAGCAGAGCCAGGCAGAGAGGGAAAGGTTTAAATCCCCTGCTCAAGCCAGGGATTTGGGGCCAATACCCCCCCACAACACCAAACAAACCCTTTTTAGGCTGCAACAGACAATCCTTTTAAGGGCCTAAAAAATTTTTAAAAACTGTAAACAGGAAAATTTAAATAGGGAAAAGCCCGAGTTTTTATGCAAATCCAATTTCCGTAGAACTAAACCAAAAGCCTAAACCCAAAAGTGAGCTGATAGCGTCTGTGGCTCCATAAAAAAAAGGGGGGGTTGGGGGCAACACCTTTAATTTAAAAAAATTTGTGGGTTTTTTAAAAATGCTTGCATTTTTGGTTTTCCCAAAGTGTAATTAACCTTTTGGGCTAGCCCCCACATTTTTTTTGCGTTTTTTTTTTACGTTTTGCAACCCGTAAAATGCCCCTAAGGGAACATGGGAAAGATCGGGTTTTCCAAACCCCTTTTTTTTGGGGGTCAATGCGCCCAAAGGGGATTGGCTACCCAAAGTCAAAACAACTTTAAAAAATGTGTTTGGCCCCATAGTTTTGTAAGACTCACAAATTGGGAAAAAGCGAGGGGCGTTCTGGGGGCCCTGTAAAAACCACACTCGTAATTTTAAAAACACATATATGAAGGGGGTTTAGCCCAAAAATAGGCGCATTTACTGCTCGGGCAGGGAAAAAACCCATTTCAATGTGGTTTTCCCCAAACCTGAGGATCGAAGGGAGAAATTTTTCTGAAAGGGGAAAAATTACCAATATTTCCCCCAAAATTATTCTAGTGCAAAAAAAAAAGTAAAATTTTTTATAATTATCAAATTGGAAAATAATTCCCAAATTAATTAAAAAATTTAAAAAAAAAAGTTATCATATAAAATTAATATACAAATTTTATAATAAACCCAAAAATATAAAAATTTTCCTATTAAAAGCATTAAAAATTTTAAAAAATCCCAAAAATAGTTTTACATTAAATAACCCACTGATGATGTTGCCCAGATTTTACTATTTTTAATTTTTACTACATTAAATTTGAAATGTATTTTTTTTGCTCTCACCCTTTATTCTACATACAGCAAAAGCCAGCACTCAACAGGTCTTGGTGGGCCCTGTGGTCCACCAAGCAAGATCCGTACCATAGTTTCTATGACAGGCTATTCTCAGGACTTTTATTTTCAATCTATCTACAGCCCTTATACATGTTACTAATGCGCCTAAGTTTCGTAATGCGCCTAACACATAGGCAAGGCGCGTCGAACTTTAGACTCCATTTATAATTGCACAAAAAACACTTTTATAAATTCAGGCCCATAATACACTGAAAACAAGATTCAACAATTCACTTCAAAGCGCCTTCCTTCATACATGTCTCCCTTATTTGGAACACAGGTGACATTGGGGTCAACTAAAAATGCATGTGTTTTGTATTGCTTGCATTTTTGTTGCACTTCTGTAGAATTTTTTAACTGCAACATATGAGCCCACCCTCATACTAGCCCTTTTTTTACCTTATAAGGCTATGTCTACATGATGAGTTTTCCATACGGATTCCGACTTAAAATACTTGTATAAAACTAAAAGTAAATCCTCCCCATTGACCTCAATAGAAAATACGTAGTTCATACAACACAAATTTTGTTGTTTTGTTTCTAAAAGCAAAAATAAAATTAGAACATGTTCCTTCTTGCGCCGTATTCCACATGCAGATCCGCGTACAAAACGATATACAAATGTTTTGGACGCAGATCCGCTTCCAGAACCCCATAAACTTGAATGGGACTTGTTTTCTAACTGTAAATCCGCCGGAATCAAGTGGAAAAAACAACTAAAATACACATAAAATACTCAACAAGAATCAAGTAAATTTTACTCAACTGGACATATTCTAAGACTCAGATGCAGCTTCTTTAATTCTCTAATTAACTCATAGAGAGTAATATACATGTATATAGTATAGACACCATCCCTAATCTGGTATGTTATTAGAGTAATCCAGCACATGCCTTCATCTGAAGTCAGAGAAGGAGGGAGGTCTGCCTGTCTGCAGTCTTTTAATTAAAGGATATTATAGTGTAATTGGTATTGTTTGTTTAAGTTGCAACAATAGTGAAACTGAGATTGATTGAAGGACCTCAGCATGTTTCAATTAATCTATGTGTTCTAGTACAAAGATCAGAGTGTAAATTACAAATATAATACAAAGGGACACTGTATATATTATACTTTATATGTGTGTCTATGTCTCTGAATCTGTCTGTATATATAATTAAATAGTTTCAGCTGTGAATCCCTGAGAATGTGGGTAAAAATAAAAGTTGCTCTCTTGATTACATATCCGGGAAAACAATATAAATGTTTCTCTCCAAGATATTTTTTTTCCTTTTTATATAATCAGCCTGTGCCTGGTTGGAAATCCCTTTAGCAGCAAATAAATAAAACCAAATAATAATTCTGTCTTGATTACATTTTCGGTAAACATTTATGCTTTATTAGATTAGATTGGAACAAATTTCCACCCAATCTCTGGAGTACAAGCTGATATTGAACAAAACACTTTGGAAATAGTCTGTAAGCCTGGCCTCAAGACATCGCAGGATGATCTTGGTGCTTAATACTAGACAAATCAGTAATAGTCATGTGTTTCTGATTAGTTTAACTAATGATACTTCTACATAAAATTGCATACTAATTATGCACCTTAAATCTATTCTGAATGTACTTTTTCCACTGCAATCTGTGAGGAGACCATTAAAGGGGTTGTCTCACTACAAAGATTAGTTTTCAACATGTAGGGAACACTAAATGAAGACGTTTTCGAAATATATTGCTTTGTTAATTTTTTTTTTGTTGAGGAGCTACAAATGATTTTATCACCTTCTGAGGAGTTTAAGGTTCTCTATTTACTGACCTGTTTGTTTGTTCTTCACTGCTGTTTGTCTTATCTGATAGCAGGGAGTGACTTCATTACCCAGGTCACAGCCTGAGAGCTTGTGTGTTATCTGATCTTTTAGACAAAAGACACTAATCACTACTATTTAATTTAGCTCTGAAGCTTCTCTCGACCTCAGTGAAGGTGACTGTTTATCTAATTCTCAGAAGACTCAATACAAGGAGCTCATATGCTAATTACAGACAGCTAGTCCAGGAAGTGGAAGGATGCATTAATGAAATAATGCTGCTTTGCTCTATTAAACAGTGAGATGAGACAACCCCTTTAACTCCATACGTATACTATTTATGGACCCATGCACTCGGGAAAGTTTATAGGCCAGTGTTTCTCAAATCCAGTCCTCAAGACCCATCAACGGGTCACATTTTCAGGATTTCCTTAGCATTGCACAGGTGATTTAATTATGCTGCTCAGGTGATTTCATTATTGTCCGTGCATTCTATGGGAGATCCTGAAAATATGACCTGTTGGTGGGTCTTGAGGACTGGAGTTGAGAAACACTGTTCTAGGCTAAATTCGTATCTCTCAGGGTTGGGAGAATAAAAATGATTCTCCCATACAGTAATTATGGGATGCCATTGGTCTGCCAATGGGTCTCAATCATAGATTAGATCTTACTTCATATCTTATTATTAAATGTTACAGTATTTTATGGGTAGAGCAGCATGACTCTCTGTGGTGGGTGTATCTAAGTAGTGTGGAAATAAATTTAGAGCGTCCCAATAGTTTAATTCAGGTTATGATTAATAAAAGAGAAATCTCTGTGAACTGTTTCAGCCAAAAGGATCCCACTTACGTTGTATCGTGAGGATGTGCTGGTTACCGTGAATGTTTCATTTAGACTTGTTTTGAAATGAATTAAAAATGTAAAAGTAAATTTTGATGGGCTTGAGCGGTGATCTTTTTACCTTATATTCTAACATTGCTAACAAGGGAAAGTTGGCTGGATTGCTGCTGGATTTATGCACATTAGAGGCGAGCTGAAAGTATGAAGGCCTGAGAGAGCACCAAGCAAGGTGAGATGTGTAGGTCTCCATCTGAACTGAGATAATCTTGTCATTGTGGATAGGCACTCGAAGTTTTGATCAAATATGTGCGCTAAGAACATCAAATTTGCATTTATCCAATAAGTAGCAGAAATGCATTTTAAAATAGTTTGGATATTCACTTTGACAGTCTCTTAGTGTTTGTAGAGTGTTGCTGATATGTTGCTGTTTTGGCATTTTTTCCACCACTCCAGCGTGCACCTACATAATTTTCTTTCAAATTCTTTTGGCTGTGCTGATCAATTTTTATTTTTGGATTGTTAGACATAAAAACAACTGCATTCATTTCATATTACTATAATTTTACTGACCCAGGAAATAAAGTTATCATGGTGTATTTACTGCAAACTGAATGATGTATATTTAAAAAGCAAAATAAAATTGGCAGAATCACTGTGTTTTATTACCATTCCTTCTGAAAGGTAATAAAAGGTAAGGAAGGGGTTAAATGCACCACATAACGGTGCCATTAAAAATAAAACTAATTCCACAGATAACTTGGCCTAATATGCTATGTCAAGAGTGTCATGGTCCATGCTGCGATCAATGGTCCAGACCGTGGACGTGCCCGTGCCTCTGCTTGCGTTGCGACCCCAGCTCTCCCCGCTTGTCTGTACTCACCTGTCCTCACTCCTGCTCCAGTGTTCGCTGCTGCCAGCATCCTGCGCGCGCACACGTTCTACCTAGTATCGGGATTTAAAGGGACAGTACCTAAGTACCTGGCTAATGACCCTTCTTCACATGGGACTTCCTGCTAGTGCCCTGGGTCAGTTTGTTGATGTTCTCACAATGATCCTGACCTATGGTTGCTGTATGTTTACCTTCGTTTATTGACATCATGGTTCCTGTGTTACTCCAGTCTTTTCCTGCACTGCTGTTACCTGCCGTTACACCAGTCTGTTACCTGTAATGCTGTTACTTGCCACTACACCAGTCTACTACCTGCCTTTGCAACTACCTATGTTTGCACCTGCCTGTGACCCATCACTTCTGCCTGTCCCTGCTGTCCTCCGTCTGGCACTTCGGCTGTCACCGAGAGTAGCCACATCAGGGGTGGTGATCTGGGGTTCCTCGCAGTTAAGTCCGACCGAACTTGTGGCAGGCTCCAGTGAAGACTGAGGGCTCTTTAAACTCTGCTCCCTGGCGTAGTCTGCATCTACACCGTCGCTCTCGGTGATCCACATTTTCCATCCGTTACTGAGAGTAAAGAAAAAAAAAGAGTTATGGATCTTGTAATGCAATGATGAAAAAAAATGTCTGGCAATTAACGTGTGAAACAGCCTGTTGAGGAAACTCTGTTAACTTGTCTCATCTTGCTCCAGGACTATCACTAAGTATAACATTTTGTCACTTTATGTGCGATCTACCTGAACCTTTTAAGGGCTCATTTTTGGACACTTTTTTGACACTTGTATTCATGTATGCAGTGTTGTATATACTTTCTCTGTAATAATAGACCTTGGAACATTTAACATAAATGTTTCTATAATACCAAAAAACAAACACTGGCAGCAAAAACACATGTAAATTATATTTGTTTTCTGTTATTATTTTTAGATAGTATAGTTGAACTTATCAAGCCTTTTACTGTGCTATTTCCAGGCAAGTAATATTGCATTTCTGTTTTTAGGTCGATGCAACAAAAAATAAATTAGGGTTAGGGCTTTTTATGGGTTTTCAGGTGTTAAATAACTGTAGCATGGTGTTCCTAATAGAGCATCACTCCGGTTGCAGCATCACGCCATGACAATTACAATTACCGTAATGTAGGGGTAACCACTATGTTATAGTAACCGGAAGTGCAGTCGGACCAGATGTGATACCGTATCTGGAGCACCACAGAATTGTAAAAACCTGTTTAAATTTACAGAAAAACTTAGGTTTGAGATTAACAAATTTGGTCAAACTATTGTCACATTGAACAAGGACCTAATCGAGCAATATTAAAATAAACTATTAATAATAAGATGAGAACATTGGAAAAGGTTTAGCAATTATGTTTCCTCTGTTTAAGGAGATTTTGCAATTGTTTGCTTTGTGATGGTAGCTACTTCAGCAAGAGTGAGAAGAGAAAGTGCAGTCATATTGATTTTCACTGAGTCAAAACTGTCACTTAGCCTTAGTGCAAATGAAAAACATTATGGCTGCCCTTCCTGTTGACATTTTTGGAGAAATAGCCACCTTAATTAGACCGCAAATGTTAACATCTCTATAAGTTCAATAAGTTTAATTACCAAGCTCTATCACTGTGACTTTCAATTTTTCAGTTTTTTAAGGGGCGGAGATGACCAAAGCCAAGATGGGAAAGGGGGACGTGCTGTGCATCTAGACAGGGAAAAAAAAAAATAGGGGGGTTAAACAGGGAAGCTTTGGGGTCATCTATTAAAGGTATTATGGTCCCACTTCAACAATTTTGGTACGTTTTAAATTGGGTTTATAACTTGGGCATCAGGGCCATTCGAAGAGGCGGGCGAGATGGGCGATCGCCCGGGTCGCCGAAGCTCTGCTCACCTGAGGGGGCACCGCGGCCGCCCACCTCGCCCTCCCAGAGATTAGCCCCTGACTCTGCGTGGTGCAGGAAGGAGGCAGGACAAATCGTTACCATCCTACCTTCTCCCCTGTGTGTATCAACATCTCAGGGGGCACACGTCTTTCACCACGCCCCCCTGCGACACTGGATCTCCGCGGTCGGCACCTCGTCGGCCCCAGATCCCGGGGGCTGCGTACGGCGTAACGGCGTGTGACGTCACGCGCTTACACCGTCACCAGCCCTGGGCCCAACACCGGGGCCCCCCAAAAGGTGAGTATGTTTTTTATTTTATTTCTTAGCTACTATTGGCTAAAAAGGGGGTACTCCCCGGCTACAGGGGGTACTACATGGCTAAAGGGGGTTTTCTACAACGACTACAGGGGGCTACAACATGGCTACAGGGGCGACTATACAGCTATAGGGGGCTACTACATGGCTATAGGAGGCTTCTACACGCCTATAGGGGCTATTACATGGCTATAGGGGCTACTACATGGCTATAGGGGGCTATTACACAGCTATAGTGGGCTACTACATGGCGATAGGGGGCTACTACATGGCTACAGGGGGTTACTTCACGGCTATAGAGGCTACTGTCTGCCTACAGGGGCTACTACTTGGCTATAGGGGACTACTACACTGTTACAGGGGCTCTTATCTGGCTACAGGGGCTATTACCTGGCTAAAGGGGGCTTCTATCTGGCTACATGGGCTACTACCTGGCTATAGGGGGCTACTACCTGGCTATAGGGATCTACTACATGGCTACAGGGGCTATTACCTGGCTACAGGGGGCTACTGTCTGGCTATAGAGGACTACTACATGGCTACCAGGGGGAAAATTACCTACAGGGACCTATATAATTACATAATAGAGATCTATATTTCTACTTCTTGGGGGTTGGCCTATATAATTACCTATCTACTTAACAGGGGACTGATATACTTACCTATTGGGGACCTATAAGTTTACCTACCTAATGGGGCGCTATACACCTACCTAATTGAGAACTACCTACCTAGTTTGGGGGAGTACCTAATGCACTGTTACTGTTTGGGACACAAGGGGGTCATTATTACCATTTGGGGCGCTATAGATGGGGAGTTTGTATAGAGATCGGAATTGGTAGAAAAGTGCTGATACAATGAGGAGTCTAAGATGTTTGTTTTGTAAATTCTACAATGAAGAGTCGTGGTCGGGGGGAAGTCATCATGGTGGTCTGGGAAAGATGGAGAAGAAGAAGAGAAAGAGAACAACTCTTCAGAGACATCTCCTGTAAGTCCCTGGATGTAACTTTACTTTAATCGATTATATGTCTGCAGAGCCTGTGTATCTACCACTGTATGGTCACTGTATGCTGGTAATATTGGTTGTAGTATAATGCAGGGGCGTTGCTAGGGTCCTAAAACATCCGGGGCCCGGGCCCTCTGTGTTACGTTTTGCTCAGTATGGTGGGGTTCACACAGTATTTTTCATGATACATCGTGAGCTGCTGCATATATTTTTACAGATAAAAAAGTAGGTTTCTGTCACTCATTTTCTGCAAATTTCACATAGATCATGTCCAGATGTATATAATGCCCCTCAAGTAGACATATATATATATTCCCCCCCTTCCCCCCGGGTAGATGTATATAATGCCCCTTGGGTAGATTTACATAATGCCCCCCCATTAGGTAGCTGCATATATGACCAGCAGCCCCCAGTATATACACCTCCACTCTGTGACAGTGACCAGCAGCTCCCAGTATATACACCTCCACCCTGTGACAGTGACCAGCAGCCCTCAGTATATACACCTCCACCCTGTGACCTGCAGCCCCCAGTATATACACCTCCACCCCACTGACCTGCAGCCCCCAGTATATACACCTCCACCCTGTGACAGTGACCAGCAGCTCCCAGTATATACACCTCCACCCCACTGACCTGCAGCTCCCAGTATATACACCTCCACCCCACTGACCTGCAGCCCCCAGTATATACACCTCCACCCCACTGACCTGCTGCCCCCAGTATATACACCTCCACCCTGTGACCTGCAGCCCCCAGTATATACACCTCCACCCTGTGACAGTGACCAGCAGCTCCCAGTATATACACCTCCACCCTGTGACAGTGACCAGCAGCCCCCAGTATATACACCTCCACCCTGTGACAGTGACCAGCAGCCCCCAGTATATACACCTCCACCCCACTGACCTGCAGCCCCCAGTATATACACCTCCACCCCACTGACCAGCAGCTCCCAGTATATACACCTCCACCACACTGACCTGCAGCCCCCAGTATATACACCTCCACCCCACTGACCTGCAGCCCCCAGTATATACACCTCCCCCCTGTGACCTGCAGCCCCCAGTATATACACCTCCACTCTGTGACCTGCAGCCCCCAGTATATACACCTCCACCCTTTGACCCGCAGCCCCAGTATATACACCCCTCCCCTGCCTCCCCCACCTCCACTACCGACCCGCAGCCCCAGTTATATACACCCTCCACCCTGTACATGACCTGCAGCCCCAGTTTTATACACCCCCACCCCACTGACCTGCAGCCCCTCAGTATATACACCTCCACCCACTGACCTGCAGCCCCAGTAAAAATACACCTCCACCCCTGACCTCAGCCCCAGTATATAACACCTCCACTCTTTACCTGGGAGCCCCAGAAAATACACCTCCACCCCACTGACCGCGCCCCCAGTAATACACCCACCACCACTGACCTGCAGCCCCCAGTATATACACCTCCACCTGTGACCTGCAGCCCCCAGTATATACACCTCCACCCCACTGACCTGCAGCCCCCATATATACAACCTCACCCACTGACTGCAGCCCAGTATATTTCACCCCACCATCCACTGAAACCCGCGCCCCCAGTATATACACCTCCACCCCCGTGACCTGCAGCCCCCAGTATATACACCTCCACCCTGTGACCTGCAGCTCCCAGTATATACACCACCCCACTGACCTGCAGCCCCCACAATATACACCTCCCCCCCTGACCTGAGCTCCCGTATATACACCTCCACCCCACTGACCTGCAGCTCACAGTATATACACCACCCCACTGACCTGCAGCCCCCAGTATATACACCTCCCCCCCACTGACCTGCAGCTCCCAGTATATACACCGCCACCCTCTGACCTGCAGCCCCCAGTATATACACCTCCACTCCACTGACCTGCTGCCTCCAGTATATACACCTCCACCCTGTGACCAGCAGCTCCCAGTATATACCCCCCTCCACCCCGCCCCACCCCCGACCTGCCAGCCCCCATTATATACACCTCCACCCCACTGACCTGCAGCCCCCAGTATATATAACTCCACCCCACAGACCTACAGCCCCCAGTATATACACCTCCACCCCACTGACCTGCAGCCCCCAGTATATACACCTCCACTCCACTGACCTGCTGCCCCCAGTATATACACCTCCACTGACCTGCTGCCCCCAGTATATACACCTCCACTGACCTGCTGCCCCCAGTATATACCATAGTTGCCAACTGTTGAAATTGAAAAAGCAGGAGATTGCAGATTTGCATGGACACGCCCATCGTGTCGGTGTGCCACGCCCCTTCAAAAAGCCACACCCACCCACCTAAACTGCATAACGGCTTTGGAAGAAAGCCAGGTAGATGCCCTTATAGCCAGTAGTAGCCCCCCATAACCAGGTAGTGCCCCTTACAGGCAGGTAGATGCCCCCTTGTAGCCAGGTAGATGCCCCCTTGTAGCCAGGTAGATGCCCCAAGTAGCCAGGTAGATGCTCCCTCTGTAGCCAAGTAGAGCCCCATCTGTAGCCAGGTAGGGCCCCCCTCTGTAGCCAGGTAGAGCCAAATTTGTAGCCAGGTTTGAAGCCCTACTTTGTTAGCCAGTAATGCCCCCATTGTTTTCCAGGGAGATGCCCCCCTTTGTTAGCCAGGGAGATGCCCCCTTTGTTAGCCAGGTAGATGTTCCCATTGTTAGCCAGGTAGATGCCACTTTGTTGCCAGGTAGTTCCCCCTTTGTTAGCCAGGTAGATGCCCCATTTTTAGCCAGGTAGTGCCCCCCCATTGTAGCCAGGTAGTGCCCCCATTGTTAACCAGGTAACCCCACTTTTTGAGCCATATGCCCCCCTATTGTACCAGTAGTCCCCCCCCTTTTTGACCATGTATGCCCCCCCCTTTGCACCAGGTTGCCCCCCCTGTTGCCGGGTAGTGCCCCCCCATTGTTAGCCGGGGTTTAGTGCCCCTCTTTCCATGTAGTGCCCCCCCCATTGTAGCCAGTAGTCCCCCCCCCAATTGTAGCCGGGTATGCCCCCTCTGTTCCAGTTAGTGCCCCCCCTGTTGCCGGGTATGCCCCCTTTGAGCCAGGGTAGTGCCCCCTCTTTGCCAGTAACCCCCCCTTGTGCCCAGGTAGTGCCCCCTCTGTTGCCAAGGTAGACCCCCCCCCCCATTGTACCAGGTAGAGCCCCCCTATAACTAATAAAAATAAAATAATAAAACCCCCTTAAACCTCCCCAGGCTCCTGCAAGCCCCGGACATCTCCCGGCCGACTGAGTAGTCTCAGCGTCGCAGGGGAGTGTCCGCAGCCGGGCGTCACTTACCCTGCGACACGGTCCTGTATGTTCAGCGCACACCGGCCGGGCCCCCTGTACATACGGGGAGAAGGGAGGGGGGGAAACCCGTCCCTCATGCCTCCTCCTGTACTGCTGACTGACTGTGCGGCTACAGCTGCACAAGTCAGTGAATCTCGCCGGGCGGGTGAGCGACCGCTGCGGCCGCTTCACCCGCCTGTAGAAGCGGCCCGGCAGCGCCAGAGTAGCGCACCAGCGCTGCTCTTGCGCCGCGGTCCCCCGCTGCCTGCTGGTGGCGGGAGGAATGCCAACTCTCCCCGGAGGGCGGGGGGGGGGGACCCCCATTAGCGGGATCCCCCCGCCAAAACCGGGAGAGTTGGCATGTATGGTATATACACCTCCACCCCACTGAGATGCAGCCCCCAGTATATACACCTCCACCCCACTGACCTGCAGCCCCCAGAAAATACAACTACACTGACCTGCAATCTCCTGTAAAGGCCGGCAGCTCTGCTGGGCTCTGTGACTAGCAGGAGGAGGAGCTGACCCTCAGGGCTCTCTGGCTGCAGGAGGGGCAGGAGCCGACGCCCGGGTCTCGCTGCAGGCTTGCTCCTCCTCTCCTACAGACAGCCCCAGCACACAGACGGCTGTATGGGAGGTACGCTCCTCTCCCCCTGACCCTGCGCTGTGCGCAGCCTACAGGAAGCCCCGGGGGCGGCAACACATAATGCATACAGTAGTCAATGGCGCCGCATCGTTGGTTCTCAGGGAACAACAATGCGGCGCCACGTTACTGTTAGTGAATGAATCCAGGGAATTAAACATTCGGGGCAGCAGGCAATTTATTTGGGGCACGAGCCCCGAATAAACCTGCCTAGCGACGCCCCTCGTATAATGGTTAGTATTCAGTAATGGCATTGTGTATTATTCTGTCACTATATGGAGGTGATACGTGGTCACGGTGTGGCGGTATTTGGTCACTGTGTGCTGGTGATATGTGGTCTTAGTAGGACATTGGTACTATTAGCCTGGGATTCTGGTTTTGTGTAGTGGTGTTATTTGGTAACTGTATGACTAATATTTACTAGCTTTATACATAGCACATTGTGTTAAAGCTTTTTGTATATTTGGTTGACGGTGATGCAATGTGTCACATAATAGTGCATTATGTTACGGGACAGGGGTAATTTCTTCACCTCGCCCTGAGTGCAATTTAACCTAGGAACGGCCTTGTTGGGCATACATCATATACTGTATATGCCTCAAGCAGGAGTGAACTCTCTCCTATTCTTATCTGCCAAACCGTCACAGTTGCATGTCTGTCTGCCCGTTCCAGGTTCCTTCCTTCTGGGAATCACATTTTCAGGTCCTCTTTCATTTAGGACCATGTTCCAACTCTGGACCCCTGACTGGGGTGTGGCTTATAAAATCTCTGTTATCCTCCCAGAATCCCATGCTCACTGCTGCATGGACTTAGATCACAGTCTGATGTTGAAACTTCTTAAAGTAACACAAAAGCAATATATACACTAGTAAACAATATGCAGAAACGTATTAATCCAGTATAAAGCAGTATATACATATTACATACATATTACAAATGACATTACATCATAGACATTATATTACTCATTTGAATAGTGGATAGAGGAGATACACTGAGCTCTGTGATATATAGTTTTTATAGATAAAGGAGAGATGAGCTGTGGATATTGGGTTATATGATAGAGGAGAGAAGCTGAGCTCTGTGATATATTTTATAAAGAAGGAGAGAAAGGGAGCGGGTGTGATTATGGGTTTATTTTTGAAGAGGAGGAGCTTTGATTATGGGGTTACATGACAGAGGAGAGAAAAAGTCTGTTTTTTAATAGGTTATTGTGAAGGAAAACGGGCCTTTGAATTAAGGGGGTTAAATATATAGAAGAGGGAGCTGAGCTCGTGATAATAGGGTTTAAATTGAAAGGGGAGAAAAACGAGCTCTGTGATAAAAGGGTTATGTTTGAGGGAGAAAAGCTGACCCCTTGGATATATAGGGTTTTGATAGGGGAGAGAAGCTGACTCTGTGATATATAGGGTATATGAAGGAGAGAAGCTGAGTCTGTTTTATTTTAAATAAAGTGATTGAGACTTTACTTTGTATACACTGATGGGGGAAATTTGTTAACCACTAGGAAAGGGGGGGGGGGGGGTAAAAAATTCCCCCCTCTCCTAAGGGTCAGTCATGATTTGCCCCAACTCATATAAACCTAAACCCCAGAGCTCGATTTCTCTTGATCATACCCCGCCCAGAAAAAAGAGTGGGATAAAAACTCCTGACAGATTCACTTTAACCCCCCCACGACCTGGGGGTATCCATACTCCGGTGGTTTTTGGGGGGGGGACGCACCCGGACTTTTTACGTCCTGGGACGCGCGAACTTAAGGCGGTTCGCGGATCGCGGGGGGGTGTCGCTGTATATTAAGGTGACATCCTGCAGCGTCGGGGCCCCGACCCCGGATCCCTCCGGGGGGGGGCCGGTTTAAAACCCCTTAATTTTTCGCGACGATGGGGAAATAATTAAGAAGACGCAGGAGGAGATCGTCTTTGTCCTTCGGCGGCAGCGGCAAGGGGATTTTTTTTTAAAAAAAAATTTTTTTTTTTTTT